>JADRCC010165612.1:0-12843 GCA_019843855.1 Hylomyscus alleni
CACACACACACACACACACACACACACACACACACACACACATGCACGCACACAAACAAATAGCGTTAAACAAGTTTTGCAGACAGCAATGATCCAGGCAGATGTTCACTAGTGCTACCAACCTCACAGGGGCTCTGAAGCACATAGAGCAGCTATGACTGCTCTTGACCTGTTATTCCAGATGTGAAGGGACCTACAGCAATGGTATCAAAGGCATACTCTCAAAACCACTTTAATTTTACTATAAATGACACATTTCAACTACCATATCATTTCAGGTACCTCTGAAGGCTAATGTTGACTCCTCTTCTTAAGAATTTAAAATGGAACTGGAAAATATCACCCTGACTGAGGTAACCCAATCACAAAAGAACACACATCGTATGCACTCACTGATAAGTGGATATTAGCCCAAAAGCTCGGAATACCCAAGATTGAATTCATCCTAACCCTAACCCACATGAACCTCAAGAAGAAGAACTACCAAATATGAGTTCTTCGGTCCTTCTTAGAAGGGAAAACAAAATACCCATGGGAGGAGATGCAGAGACAAAGTGTGGAGCAGAGACTGAAGGAAAGGCCATCCAAAGACTGCCCCACCTGGGGATCCATCCCATATACAGTCACCAAACCCAGACAGTATTATGGATGCCAACAAGTGCTTGCTGATAGGCGCCTGATACAGCTGTCTCCTGAGAGGCTCTGCCAGTGTCTGACAAATACAGAGGTGGATGCTTACAGCCAAACATTGGACAGAGCACAGGGTCCCTAAAGGAGGAGCTAGAGAAAGGACTCAAGGGGCTGAGGGGATTTGCAGCCCCATAGTAGGAACAACAATATGAACCAACCAGTACCCCCAGAGCTCCCAGGGACTAAACCACTAACCAAAGAATACACATGGAGGGACTCATGGCTCCATGTGGAGCAGAGGATGCCCTTATCAGACATCAATGAGAAGAGAGGTCATTGGTCCTATGAAGGCTTGATGCCCCAATATAGGGGAATGCCGGGACAGGGAAGCAGGAGTAGGTGGGTTGGTGAGCAGGGGGAGGGAGGATGGGATAGGGAGTTTTCAGAGGGGGAAACCAGGAAAGGGGATAACATTTTAAATGTAAAGAAAATATCTAATAAAAAATTTCAAAAAGAAAAAAGAATTTGAAAACCTTTTGGGAGACTGAGGCAGGAGACGGGCAGTTTAAGGCTAGTCTGAGATACAAGGAGAGACCTTGTCTCAAAAAAAGACAGCTGTAAAAGTAAAACTTAAGTAATTAAATCTTTGATTTTGTTTTTGTTGGTTGTTTTGTGATGTCTGCTGGAGTATCTACCAATTTTCAAATGTACCCTTAGTCTATCTGCTTCTCTCAGGATGTGAGCTTCCTGCATGCTTCGATGGCAGGTGTGGCCGCCACATCTGGCCTTGACACATTGCATTTAACTATCACCCGGTTGATTTGACTCTTTAGCAAGGAAAAAACACTAAGGCAGCATTTACATACAGATTTGTATTTTAATCAGTTGTTATTTATTAATCAGCTAATCCACACAACAAACCTATGAGGTAGTTTAACATGCCTTGAATATGAACAAATTCAAACCAGAAGGGGGCGGGGGAGAACATCCATCCCTACAATAATATGTTGGACAGACAGACTTTTCTTAGTTTTATTCTTACAAAAGAAAAATAATTCACTGGACAAGCTGATCAAGAGAAAGACAGATATTTAGTGGGGAATGTCATTACAGCCCGGCGGCCTCTTATTGGCGTTTAGTGTTCTGTGTTCCCACTGCCTTGTCAAAAACGTCTCACTCAGCTTTGACAGAAAGGGGGTCCTCTCCACCTGGGGAGTCCCACAGGAGTGTCAGCGTTATATGTGGGTCCCATTGCTTTTTCTTTTTGGTACAGTTGGCCTAATAAACTCACCCCATTAGTCAGTGTGAAGATCCTTGCAGTTCCAATTTATGCATCTCTGTCATCCAAGGGGCCAAGAAAGAACAAACCCCACTGGTCTTTTAGTCCAGCAGCAATAGATGAGAGTTTGATGGCTACTTTATCAGCAGAAGGAATCGTCGCAGCACTCGCTGCTTAGCTGATTGCTTTATGGGCATATTTATTAGCTCACTGGACTGTGGAGACTATATATAAGGAGAGCTCATTAATTTGGATCTCACGATGATGGCATTTGTGGCCACTGGCACATGTTGCTAGCCTCAAGCTTATACCCGTACTAAAAGGGAAGAAAATTTTGAAAAGCAAATACAAATTGTTGGGCCAGGACTGAGGGGTGATTTAGTTTACCGAGGAATCACACCTAGGCATGGCATTCAGTGGTAGAGCACACGGACAATGCATGCTGCATTCTAAAGATTATATCACGGAATGAAAAGAGGAGGAAGAGAAACAGGGAGATGCCTAGATCAACGGCTAATGACTGTTCCATTAACCAGAGAAATCTCAACTCAACACGAGTCCAGTAGGTGTTGAGTTTTGCTCATTATGGCCAGAAAACTTAATGTGGTTAGCTGACATCACTCTGAACTCTGGAATAGTTAAGGTACTTTAGACACAGTCATATGGACAGCTCTCCTCTCTCATAGATGAGTTTTCTCTATGTTCTCCTCAAATGTTATAGACATAACCCCAAGTTCTTATTGTAATCACATTGCTCTCTCCCAGTGGAGCTCCATGTGACAGGGACAAAGAGTGGAATTTGCACTTGTTTCTTTTCTTCCCAGGAGAATCAAGGAGCCTCTGAAAAACATTTGTTCTAAACCCAACTCCCATCCAGTCATAACAAAACTGGAAAGATTTAATTAGCCATATAGCCACATTAAAGAAAAAGCGAACAGCAAGGTTTGTGGAGGAAAGGTGTGTCCGTTCTATAGTCCCCAGAACACAGTAGCATTTTGAGCCTTCTTACAGGTAGTAGTCTGGCCAAGTGATCCCCACAGCAAGCTGGGATGACATTCCCCTCATCTGCATGGACATGAATAAACTTGAGAGCAATCAAACCAAGAAAATGTCTGGTGGGTGTTTGTGGCAGCTTGCCAAAGAGCAATGGTATTTAGATGAGGCACTCTGAAATAATCTGATTATTGTAGCTGGAGGCTTATCTATAAAGGACTTGGCAAAGCGTCACTGTAACACAAAGGAAATCTATGTTCATAGGCTTTTCTATCTTAGGCCATTAAAAAAAAAATAAATACAACACTTCAGGGAGAGAGCTCAGGCACTAAACAGAAACAGAGAAAGATTTAAAAAGAAACTCAGACTATGCTTATTTTACAGCAGAATTGACAAATAAAGCTTTATTCCACACATTCGAAGAAAAGCCATCAAGGGAGGACCATAGCTCTGTGTGCTTCTTTCTAAAATAGCAAAATAAAATTGTCACCACACCCCTCTTGCTCACCACCTGCAGCACGACTGTACATGGTGTGTGACCTTCCCTTTTGCAGCCATGGTCTGGTCCCTAAGGACTGTGACCTCCTCACACAACAAAACAGGCACCTTAAGAACAACACTGTGCATTTCCGTGTCGTTTCATTTATTGCTCACTGGCTGTCACCACCTCAGATCTCTGTGGAAAGCGTTGATGTCTGGAAAAGTCTGACGTATGGTAGATTGGTGGTCACAAGGTGTAAAGGGCTGCTCCAGCCAGCTGAGAGCCCAGGAAAGGAAGTTCTGTGTCTACCTTGCAGTGTCTGCAAGACACCACTTCCCAGCACAATGCAGAGCAGTTAGCCCTGGAGAAGGAATTTCACAGTTGCACTCAGACTTGATCCCTTCGGGGAGCATCAGTTCTCTGGTCCATCTTCTTCCCAGAGGAGTTCTGTTCAAAGTCACTGAATCCCGGCTCAGCAACAAGATGGAAGAGAAACAGGGGAAGGAAACTTCGTCTGGATTTAATCATTCTCTCCCTCCCCCGACACACACCAAATCATTACTGCTCCAAATTAAAGCCCACAATCCAGGTCAACTTTCTAAGAATTACTTCTCACTCTGGGGTTTAAAAATTCTCCCTTGGATACCTTTAGAAAAGCAGTACATCAAGGTCAACCGCTGTGAAGACATTTTTACTTAATAGGATCATCATGCAATCGAACTATTTCTTTTCCTAAGCTATGATCTGGCAGCTTGCAAGGAGAACTTGGCTTTGTCTTGAGAAGCTTTCCATCAAGGTGATCCAGAGTGAGGGTCCTTCCTCTCCGGTCCCACCTGCTTTCATGCTCCTGGCATTTAGAGGCAAGGCTGGCTCATCAGTGTGAAGCAGGAAGGACTGGTATTCTGTTTATTATGTAACTTCTACAAACACAATTTGTTCTGTATTTTTTGTGGTTGTCGTCACCAACTATGTTCCCCATGATGACAAAAGTATATTCGTTAATGGATCTAGGAGGCGTACATGATAATCATGAAGGGTTCTCACATAAACATTGCAACTCTACGGAAATCTAGAAGAAATTGGAAATTAAATTTTCCACTCTTTATAAGTTTGAATAATGCTCTGACTAGCTGCTGTGTGTGATTGCAGTTTAGAATTTGTGCTAAACATGATATCAGAAGAGGATTCTTCTAAATCCAAGTATAACTTGCCACTAAATGAGAAGAAGAAAAGGAAATCTTATTTACTTTCAAAACTCAATACTGGTCATGTGTTAATCTGTGAATCCTTGGAAGAAGTGTTCATTGCTCTTTTAGATCCTCTCGTGGTTGGTGAGCAGTTCTCTACCACTGAGAAACGCTGGAGTCTCTTCTTAGCTGTTGCTTGATGCTGTCACTACTTATTCTTCAGGCTGTAAGACAAAAAGGAAGACAGTAGTACCTTCCTCCATGATTATATATGTTGGCCCTCCCCTCTTCTCTCTCCTACCCTCCCATCCCTGACCCTATCAAATTTAAATGAAGTTGAATTTAGATAGTGAATCATTTGTGTGTGTGTGTGTGTGTGTGTGTGTGTGTGTGTGTGTGAGAGAGAGAGAGAGAGAGAGAGAGAGAGAGAGAGAGAGAGAGAGAGAGAGAGAGAAAGAGGAGTGTGTGGAACGTGTGAGTTGGTCACCTGTGAGTGTCTGTGTGGAGTCCAGAGATCAGCTTCAAGTTTCTCCCCTTATTTTTTCCCACTTTGTATTCCTGAAAAAGGGTGTCTTCACTTAACAGCCATTTTGCTTTGGTCTTTCCTACCCTTTAGTTCTGCCCTATTTTTCCATGATGGTCCTTGAGCTCTGGGGAGGAGGTGTGACCACAAATGTCCTATCAGTGGCTGGGCACTCCACCATCATTTATTCCTTGCACTTTGGCCAGTTGTGAACTTCTGCACCAACCAACATCTACTGCACAGAGAAATGTCTCTGATAAGATATGAGAACCGTATTACACTATAGATAAAGATCCATGAGTTTAGAGGGTAGCTTGATACAATGAACATTGAGAAAACAACACACGTAGGTTTTACTAGGGCTTGTGATATCACCAGTCATGGTTTCTTGACCAACTTTGCAGTAGCAGGCATGAGTTTCCCCCTGCAACCTGGGCCTTACAGCTTAGTTGAAAGCAGGTGGTTACCACTCTAACATCTGTGCAACTACTGCACCTATGAATATAGCTTCTCATGCTGGTTCTTATTGCAGTAAACAGAGTTCACAGCTAGGTGATACTGTTTGGGTAGCTCCCAGCAGCCTGGTTAGCATCGCACAGTACTGACAACCAAATGTCTTGATGGTAATCTAATGAATGAACGTTCAACAGCTACAAAGTAAAACACGACCACTCATATCTGAAACCTCATTTTCCAAGAAAAATGCTATTGTAGGATATTCTTAGTATCATAGTAAGGATTTGAGCACTGTTAGTAGAATGCAAACCACATAAAACTAGAGGCTCTATACTTCTTTTCTTCTTTTTAATGGCTTTGAAATTTTGCCTTGAAGTGACCTGGAAACCAGAGTTGTTTTTTTAAATTGTTGGTTCTAAAAAGAGAAAAACCCTGTTTTAAAAACCTTGCATTTGGTTTCTGCCGCTGCCAGTTCATGACCTAAGGAAATTATAGCGGCCTTGTCAACTGCACGAATTAATGCGACATAAAGGCCAAAAGTTCATCCTGAGCAAACAAGTATAATTTCATCTCCATAAACTGTGGAGATGAACCCTTTTCAAATGAAAATCAGTCTGGGTCACGCATACCCACGGGTACAAATGAGGAGACCACAAGCATCTACAGTTGGGCAGTCCTCAGTCCCAGTCGCTTCACTCTTGGAGCACAGATGAGGAGGGATTTTGTTTTAACTTATACTGAGAATGGTATCGTAAGGATTTAATTTCACAACGAGGAAAAATACCATTCTGATCCCTTTATAGTCAGAATAGTTATTCAGATCCTTTCTGAGCACAGAGAAGTAATGACAAATTAAAGCGCCTTTCAACTCCACACAGCTTCTCTAATTATTCTCCTGTTGCTGGCATCCTTGCTGAAATGGCTCCTTCATATTTTACTCAACTTCCCATCTGATACAAAGAACATGGAAATTTTTACTGCTATTAATAAATATGGAGCCATCCAATCCAAGCAGAAAATTCTTTTTCATCTGAGAGATAAGCTGCATAATTCATATATTTTCAGAAATTTCTTAAAATAGAAAATTGAAGAAAAGCGTAGGAAGGAGAATTCATTACATTGTTTCTATTTATGTGGAGGGCTGGTGCTCTAGTTTACTGTCTGTTGCTATCATAAACACCATGATGAAAAGCAAGGGGTTTATTTAATCATATAAGTTATAATCCATCATCAAGGGGAGCTACAGCAGGAGCCTGGAGCAGACACTAAAGTAGTAACCATGGTGGGATGTCTTGCTTCCAGGATCACGTTAAGCTACCTTTCTTATACAACCTTGGCCTGCCTGCTTAGGGATGGAACTGCCCACAGGATCTGCCCATCAATGACTAATCAAGAAAATTCATTACAGATATGATCACCGGCGAGGGCAACTGAAGCAGTTCTCCAGTGAAGATCTCTCTTCCCAGTTGTGCTAGCAAATCAGGTTAGCCAACAAGATTGGTCATCACAGTAGTCTCACGGTCCATCTTCCATTGGATCAAATTGGAAGAGAGAATTCAGTCTCATCCTGCATGTGTCAATCACACAGGTCGCTTTCCTTACAATGAGAGCTCATAATAAACAGGACAAGCATACAGTCCCCTTTCACCTTTGCTACCCTTAGGAGAACACTAGACATTAAGGAATACTTTGCTTGGGATCTTGGAATTCCATTGAATGAAATGGAATCATCGACAAAGACTGCAATTTGTGCATCTTCCAAAAGAATTCTCCATGTAAGAGAACCAAGTAGTTGCATATAACTCCTGTGAACTGTAGCTTCTATAGGAGCCACAGCCATGCAGGGGATGTGATGGCCTTTGGAAGAAGCCAGGTGAAAACCTCAGGATCAGGGTAACACAAGCACATCTGCTCTTTCTACTCCTGCCTTGTGCTGCACATTAACTCCAAAAGATTCAAAAAAGTAGGTTGTGCCCCCACCCGATGCCAGACAGACATCTCCATGTAGCATCATAAGAACCACTGAGAAATGATCCCACCTTTGAAAATGACCAGAAATGTATGCATGTGGTCTTCTATGATTAGATAAGAGTGCATATTTGAACGGGGTTATTAGAGGGAAATGGAATGACCCATTTTTCCCCACACTAAATTTCAGCTGTTCCATAAATAAGCTAAAGCCCAAAGCAGAACACCACTACTGCCTGGTTTCAGACAGCTGAGTTTCTGACAGCAAACAGTGGTCAAATGCCACGGTTTGTATGAAATGACACAGGCAGTGCCAGGCAAAGAGGAGCCGTGTTCTTAGATTTCTCCACCAAATAATCATGATTTTAACCTGTTTGACTGCCAAACTGTCCAGGAGACAGAGGCCAGAGAATTGCAAGGTCAAGGTCCTGTACCGTGTGAGTTCAAGGTCAGTCAGAGCAACTCAGTGAGGCACTTTCTCAAGATAAAAAGTCAGAAAGCAAACAGAGGGCTAACAATGTAGCGCAGTGCTACACTTACCTAACATGTATTATGCCTAGGTTTTAACTCCACTCACTCATCTATGTTCCTGAAAGTACATGGTAGCCAAAGACTTAAAAGGTTTGCTCAACTTTCTTAGATGGCACAATGAAAAATCAAGTTCAACTGTATTTCTCAAGAGTACACTATTTCTATTCCCCTTTTCTTGCATTCCCTAATGTCAAGACAGGGTTCAGGGCTTTATCCTTGTGGTGCCTTTTCCCTTTCGGCCATCAATCAATTACAGATCTGTTGGCTTCCCGCTTCACTCCGAATGTGCTATTACCTCAGCATCACAGAACCTCGGCCTGCTCCAGAACAGAAAAACACAGTCCCATGGAGCAGAAAGGATACTGGAACACTGGCAGCTGCCTTCTGACTCTGGACCACCTCATGACAATCACGCCCTGGAGTAACTCCTCCCCATTCTGATTCTGGAGTTCTGACTCTGGACCACTTCATGCCAATCATGCCCTGGGGTAACTCCTCCCCACCCTAATTCTGGAGATGGCTTGAGGTCCCTGCCCCCACCACATTCTCCTCTGCCATGTCTCTTTGCACAGGTTGTTCTTTATGCCTGGAAACTGACCTGCCCTCTTTGCTTGTCCGGCTGCTCTTGTCTTTCAAACGGACCACGATTCTCCCAGATAATTCTTGCTTGAATCCAACCTGACACAACCAAGTGTAACTGGCTCTTTTCAGTAGCCACTTTTGGAGTAGAGAAGAAAGCCTCAAGAAAATAAACAAGCTCCGGGAGGTTATGAGCGATTTCTACGTGTATGAAAGCAGATGGTCAAAGGACACCCTGCTTCTGAGAAGGGTCACTCTCTGGAGAGCGAAGGGTTCAGGGCGAAGTGGGAAGAAGATGATGATGAGTCTGTGCTTTTACATTGCTACCTCTGAATAATGCCCGAATCTTATATGTGATTGTCTAAATGAACGAAATATCTGTAGTGCTCAATTTTACTGGCGTTCTGTGCAGTTTGGTGGGTAGAGGGAGCAGAGAGAAGAAGGTCTCAAATATCTGAGGGAGAAAGAGAGATGCCGATGCAGACAGTGTGAGTTACAAGTGCTGCCAGGCCTTGGGAAGCTGCAGGGGCAAGACCCTGCTGACTCAGAAGGCCTGAGGGCAGACGGGGCTCAGTTGGCATCAGATAAGCACAGAGATGAATGTATTCAAACCTATGCTGGGAAAACAAATCCCATACATTTATAGCCCATGGGACTGGGAAGTAATTTCGGAAAATTCAGTTATCATGAACAGAAATCATGAGCGGCCCAAAGTATAGGCTATTTACATGGAACTCAGACATGCCGCTTCCTAATGCACAAAGACTTGCACAATTGACAAAAAAAGGGAGATTTGTAATTAACTTACCAAAGCACCTTTAAAAAAAAAAGCCTCCGTTGCTTATATAAAATTTGCATTGTTTATATGCAAATGAATGCTCCTGGTGCATTTTAGAATAGTTTATTCCCTTAAGAAGGCAAACATTCGCTTTATAATCTTGTTTACACTATTCATTTGCTTTGCAAAACATCTTTCCCCCACAAAATCTCAAAATAATGAAATGTTAGAGCCAGAGGGACCCCAGGGATTATCTAAGGAAACCCTGTACTGGTGCTTTACAAATACAAAGCCTGAGAGAGCCTCTAATACACAGGGACTTGCTATTCCGGAGAACCTCACAGCAAAGCTCCTCCGTGTGGGGGACTCTCCTGTTTGGAGGTTTTATCTTCAAGGACAAATGTAAACAGAGCAAGAAGTTCACAAAACCCTAAGGTCTGAGGCGCCATTGGGTTCCAGCAGCTGGAGAGGCAGAATGGGTGGAGACTTGTTCCCCATTGGGTCCCAGCAGCTGGAGAGGCGGAATGGGCGGAGACTTGTTCCCCTTTCCACTCACAACTGTTAAGTTCCTGCTCACTTGCAAGCCTCAGTAACCATATTCTCTTCTCCAAGCTCCTTGAGTCTCCTCTTCCTTCACTATTTCTCTGGACTTGGAGCCTTGTCCTAGACGCTCACCTGAATTACCTCAATGACTTCCTGATTTCATGATGGAACCATTTGTTGATGGTCTGAGCCCAGTGCGAAGGCTGGGGCTGTCTCTTTCTAACTCCATATTTTCTATGTTTTTATAAGGCCTGACAGAGCAGGTCCTCAACTTCCCTTCATAAGGGCATCACAGAGAACACTCGTAATGCATAAGAAAAGTATGAAAAGGAATCAAATGGCACATCTGGAAGAAACAGCCCCAGGTGTGCACATTGCTCACCCACTTCCCGTTCTAAACAAACCCGCTCCCAGTCCTTATTTTCAGGGAGACTTAGAGCATCGCATCCCTATTCCTCACCCATTTACTATTCCTACATAGTCAAAGGATTTGTGACCCACTGTTAGGAAACTTGATTTCAAACCTCATATCAGAGGGGTGATTCTGTAGCTAAGAGTGAGTACTACTGCTCCAGAGGACCTGAGTTCAGATCCAGAACCTATGTCAGGTATAACTCCAGCTCTAAAGCTGGCTTCCAAGGTCATACACATACACACACACACACACACACACACACACACACACTTAAAAACAAACAAAAAGCCAACCATACACCTGTAGCAATCAGTGGATGTTCGTGGCTGCATTGCTAATTTTTTTATCCTCATTAATCTCTAAAACAAAGACATCAGTAGCCTCTTCCTCAACAGGAGCTTCATGAAGAGGAGATGAGAAAATGTATGTGCCCAGGAATGACTAAGAATGTTGAGATGTTTGTGCCCCTGCTGGTACCCTTAGTCACCAGAAAACTTGCTGGTGTATGTGGGCTAGAACGAGTGCTGAATTTCATTATGTGCAAGTGTGACATCATCATGATGTCATAGTTTTATTTACTTAACATAGGCAAATTTAGGAAGATTCTTGCAGAAGTGTTTGGCTTTTTCTCCAGGTGCTTAGCGTGGAGATCTTCAGCACCTAGAGGAATCTGCCGTGTTCGTGACGGGACATGATAGTTTGTGGTGGTAAAGTGGCAATGTTACCGAGTCCTGAGGTAGTTCCAGAACAGAAGTTAGTCACACTTGAAAAGAGCAACTGCTTCATTAGAGGGGAGAGCCTAAAGCATGCCTGCCCAGCCTTGGGGAGGGTAGGTAGAGTGTTGGAGCCTGAGCACAGTCACAGCCACCACACAATGAGGCCACTGTCCTGTCTGGCCACCCTAGGGCTCAGCTGGCCTTCCTGAGCAAGTGCCTTAATATGTGTCCCCATATCACAAGGAGAGGACACAGCAGCTCAGGGAAGGCCAAACCCCAGACCTAGTCTTCAATGCCTTCTGATTTGACTGGTTCCCATTTGTATCCAAATAAAACTAATTAAAAGCCTAACTCTTTCCTGGATGCTGAGATTCCTTCCAGTAAATCGTGAACTAGAGGCAACAGTGGGAACTCATAGATGCATTGCTAATGAGAGGTACAGGTGGGGGAGGAGCCCAGGGGCTCATAGCTGGTGTGTGATGTGCAGGTCTGTTGAACACTGTAAAGTGTGCACCAACCCTGGGCAGTGCTAGAATTGGCTAGTACAAGCTTAGGTCATTCTTGGAATTTATTATTATTATTATTGTCATTATTATTATCATTTAATTATTATTATTTATTTTTATTTTTACTTCAGAGCCCATCATTATGTAGCACAAATGCTGAAAAGGCTCAAGGTGCCAGATCAGGGATTTTTCTGCAGGGTACCATGACAGAAACACTTCAGTAGCTGTCAGAGAGAAGGCTTCATTTTCAAACGTTTAAACTCAAAACCTCAGTCCAATCTACCTCTGTGGCCTTGCCTCAGTTTCCCAGCCCATAAAATGGGTATACTATAGTGATGCATAGACTTCACTAGGATGCTGTGAAGACTGAGCTACTAAATGAAAGGACTATGAAGCTGGTACCCGAGAAACAGCACTTGCTCTCTTGCAACCGCTATGCTATTCTTTTTACTCATCAACTGCATGGGCTTCAGTTTTAGGGGGAGTCGACTGTGAGTCTGAGAAGACTGGCAGGTGCAGGTGTAGGGGCCTGAAGCAGAGTTAACTTCTTGAGACCCAAGACAGTTGAGGTTCCGTCTGCGCTATGGGATGTGATGGGAGTGGCCAGAAGATGGTAAGCGGGAAAGATGCTAACTGACTGATGGATATGTGATAGTACTCTTGCTAAAGAAGGCTTCACCCCCACTACGGGATCCACAGCCGTGTGTGGCTGAAGTAAAAAACAATGTAAGTTAAATACTATCAAATGGTAGTCGCCCCCCGCCCCCACGTCAGCTGCATTGCAAGTGTACACAACTGTACAAAGCTCTGGTGCTATGCTGTAGAGTAGACACAAAACTTTTACATCACCACAGAAGTTTCTAAGAACAGAGCAGGGCTGGGGCTACCAAATGTCCCTTCAATTCAATACACTTTGCAACCTAAACCACAGTGCTGTCTTTTTGAGTTTCTGCAGGTACATGTGTTAGCATTTCTTCTAGGCTCCACCCCACAGTTACCAGGCAACAGCCAAGTGTGCCTGACTCACTATAAAAGGGGCCACCTGCCCCCTCCTCAAAATCTTCTCTTGCTTTTTTTCTCTCTTCTCTCTGTTTCTTCTCTCCCCATTCCCCTCTCCCACTCTCTATGAGTTAATGGCTGACCTTATACTCCTCTTCTCTCTCTTTCTCCCCCTTCTTCTCTCCCTCTCTCTCTCCCTCTCTGTCTCTGTCTCTCTCTCTCTCTGTTTCTCTCTCTCTGTCTCTGCCTTTCTCTCTCT
>JADRCC010165624.1:0-11449 GCA_019843855.1 Hylomyscus alleni
TTTTTGACATTCACCAGTTCCTTTTCTCGGGCAGCAGCTCCTTGCTGTCCCCCTTTCACCCGCTTCCACTTCATTCTCCTGTTCTGGAACCACACTTTCACCTTCAAAAAGAGGGAATAAGCAAGTCAGCCAAGGCAACAGAACCTAGTTTCTCAGGTGCCTGAGCACAGACATCATGATGCCACAATGAGAAAAAAACATGCAGGATTGCAGTGAGTCAGATGGCGTATGAGTAGTAATGGAAAAAGCTTAGTACATACGAAGAATTATCATAGATCCCAAAACAAAATACAAAGTTACAAACAGGCAAGAAAGTTTGCCCGGAAGCATTGGAGGAGTGAAGTTTCTCTATCAATCAAATAAAATATTATATTTATCTCTGTTAAAGGTTACATATTCTCTGAAATTCATCTTTGACTTAACCACAGACTATTTGCAGGTTGACCTACTGGTAAATCCGCCTCTGAAAGGCACTATTTACTATGAATGTCCCTTAACTTGGAAAGACATGAATTATCTCTCAGCACATCCAGTCAAGTCAATGGAAAAAAATTATACTTCACCTCAGTAAAGGACCAGAAGCTTCTTGATTTATATGGAATTGTGTCCCAATAAAACCATCGTGAAGAAAAGTCTCAAGCCCACCACTGTTTAACTGGGACTGTCTGAGGGACCTGGCACAGTTGGTTGCCTGATACTCTACAGGAAGCCTGCTTTTACTGGTCTTCTTTCTACCCTTGCCTTTATTAACATTTACTTCTGAAATATCATTTAACAAAGAATCATTTGCCAAAGAATGCAGCCACAGTAAAAATTCCTCAGTATTTACCTTGCAACCCCTCTGGGTAAATACCTAGAAACTTCCTCAAAGGACTCAAGAGAATGTGACAATCTACCTCAGTCCAAAAAAAAAAAAGTTTCTCTAAGTAAGCTTTCTTATTGATTTAGGTCATGAATTCATATTGATTAACATACTTCACAAGATCTAGATTTGTCAACATTTTTTCTAATAGAACTACTTACTATGTCATTATTTAGCATTTTTAAAAAGTTTCTGCTAACGTAAAGCATCACCATGTTTATGAACACTTCTTTTGTTGGATATTTATCCTTCCTGGTTTATATTCAACTCTTTAAAATTAATTTTTGTATTTTATACATTTTTTGCAAGACACCTTGCCTCACTTTCTAAAATAGTATATCCCCTTCCCACAACCACCATTTCCTTGAGTTATAATTCATGTTAAATGTTGAGCCTTCAACAAGCTCCTATACCTCTGACAAAAATAATTTTTTCATATCTGATAGAAAAATACCTGATTCTTCTGTACCACAGACATTTGAACATTTATCACATTCTCAATTTATACTAACACTGCTGCAGAGAAAAGATGAGAAGAGTGTTCACCTTTCAAAGATGTTGGGATATTACACTGCTTCACTGAAGCTAGTAGAATGTTTTCAAATATTTGCACAGTGAATTAATAGACATTTCAGAGCTCCAGCCTTTCATTTCTATCACTTTAATTACTAATTGCAATCATGCACATACAGGAAAAAAGGTTTTGATGTAATAGTAATCTCTAAGACGCTCACATATTATTACATCTTACTAACCAAAAGGTAAGTTATTGCCTTTTATTCAGTAACTGTAGGGAGACAGACAGCTTGACTCTAGGAACTATTTGTACACTATTTATAACATAGTTCTTTGTTTTTAATATTATTTTAATTTTAGAGTGAGGATGTTAAAGTTTAAGTGACTTTAGTAAAAATCATATTATACGAAAGGAAAGAACAGTGTGCGATGCAGCCTTGGGAGTCACATAGTTCTCTGTGATGCCTTTCATGTTCTCGTCTTTGGTATCTGCTGTATTTCAAACTCTTATTCAAGATATAAAACAGCAATGTGTGTGAAATATGTGAACTCCACTGATATAATTACCATCATTGACCTACTTGATTTAATTAGGTTTATAAATACCAGATTATTTTCCTGTAGTATAATTCTACACATAATTATACTACTACTCTAGATAATTACCTTTACAAGCCTGACATTCTGTGTTACTTCAGTGCAACAGGGACCGGCACTCAGCTACTCAACTTTTCTTCACCTTTGTGTGTGCATCTCTCTCTCTGTCTCTCTTCTGTCTCTCTTCTGTCTCTCTCTCTCTTTCTCTCTCTCTCTCTCTCTCTCTCTCTCTGTGTGTGTGTGTGTGTGTGTGTGTGTGTATGAGAGAGAAATGTTTGTTTTTGAGTTACTGTGTATTGACCAAAGCAATTCTAATGACTTATTGTTATAACCATAGACTGATGCATTTTTCAACTCTCATCAGACAAGTATCTCTGTGCAGTAGATAGTGATTAACACCAAGACTTTAAATAGATCATGGTAAAGAAAATAATAACCCTAAATGGAATATATATCATGCACTCCATCCTCCCAAAGCTCATTGTTCATTGCCAAATAGTGGAGAGTAAGCGGTTAAGAGTCACAAGCTGTAGGTAACTACAAGGAAGCAGTGTGCTCTAACGTAGCAGCACAATTACACACATTAACTACACACATTAACTTGCAATGATTTTGATAGCATGTAGAGGACATGTGCAAGCCCAAGACTGACTAAATATAACATGGAAAATAGAACTGGGCTTGAAATTCTAGCCACAGTAATGGAGCTATTGGCAATTTATCACTTCTGGGAGAGGGAGACAATTTTCTCTAAGAGTACAGCTCATGATACACACTAACTAGACCCCAGTAGAAGCCTATGTGTGTGAGAATACTTGGTCTTGACAGTTTTATTTTTCTGTTTGTATTTAAAAGGACCCAGAGCTGGATAAATAGAACCTGAGAATTAGATCTGGAAAGATAGAAGCACTGAGTAGAACTAAAACACATGGTTTAAAATTCTTTTAAAAAACTATTTTTCTAATTTATAGAAGATATTTGTGAATAATGGATTCATCACTGACTTTAGTTGAAGCTTTTGCTATGTATGAGACTGTGTTAGCTTCATATTTAAAGATTTTTCTTTAAATGTTTGGTGTTGAAGCTGTTGCTAGAGATAATTTCTGATAGGAGTTTCCTTTTCTCAGTGGTACAGGGAAGGGCACTGAGCTCTATCTGTATCCACTTGCAGAGTGCACATGGATGTGTTGCCATGCCACAAAATTAATTGAAGAAATGAATCATTTTTCCTTTTTCTGTTAACTTACATTTTTTTCTTGGGTAATCTTGTTCTTCTTTTCAGTTCCTGTTCTAGGCAACAAGAGTAGAACCCTAGCTTCAAGAAAGTGGTTTTATTTTTCAACAGTTTTGCACACAAATGAAATCTAGAATTGAATAATTTAATTAGAATATCTGAAGTTTATTATTTTATCAGTACCTCGAGTGACTTTTATCTTCGTTCTGCTATTTATTCTGGAAAGTGCTAGGTAAATGAGGGCTTTTTACATTTTCTCTCCTTCAAGTTAGCAGCTAAGACAGAGCTCCAAATATATAACCTAGTGATTCAAATAAAAATTCAATCCTTTTCCATAAGAAAGGAAGTAATGAGAAGAATGTTAGTGAAAATGACACGAACCAAACCTTATATTCTCTTCATGACTTTGTAGGAAAAATAAGCAAAAGAGTAGTTCAACAAACTCTTCATAACAAGAAATAACTACTGCAAAATAGAGCTGGCAGTGGTCATAGCTAATGTGTAAGAACCTAATTATACTCTTTACCTTTTAGGTTATTTTATCAAGTTTCTTTATTCTCCCATAGTGGATAAACATTTAATATTGACATTACCTGGATGATCAAACAAAATTTGTATGACCATCCTTGACCAGTATCACAAAACAACTAAAGACTTCATGATTGTTTCAGAAATCTCTTCTATTATTTTATTTTTGTTGCTTTGTTTATATTGAGGCAGGGTCTCACTACACATTAAATCTATCCTATAATATACTATGTAACTCAGACTAGCTACAAACTCTTGCCCCTAGTCCCCCAGCCTTCCAATGACTGGGATGTCATTCACGTACTACCAAGTCCAAATTCAGGAATCGCAGTTTTCCTGTCTTCTGTGAACACATTGCTCATAAGAACCTCTGTGTGAGAAGAACGGTTTGTATTATTGATGAAACGCTGCCTTCCAGGTTTTACTTGGCTTGTTAACTTATCTTCACGACAATTCTGTATACACAGTTGTCTTCTAGGTCCATAGTATTCCGCAAGGAAACAAAATTAAATATAAATTTGCAGTGTTAATTTCCAAGGTACCTATAGGCCTGCTGATTGTTGAAATGTCAATAAATCATAATTCATGTTTATATAACACCACAATGTCGGCCTTTTGAAGAGAAAAACAGACAAAATATTGAACATCTGCATCAAAACAGAAAATTTCAGAATCCTATCCAGATGTCTTATAACAGCTCAAATTTGTGGAGTTAATATGCTATTTTCATTATTATCTAGGCAACTGAAGCAGCATTTCCATTATCTCACAAATAGAGTCATATCTTTATGATGAGAAAATATTCAAAGAATGTTTCAGAAATATAATTTCAAACTTAATAATGCAACTCTTAGTCATTAAATTTGGCCAAGGTAGTTAATCTGATGCCACAACATCACTAGGCTCCAAGGAGTAGGCACCAGCCAGTAGGTCAGTGGTATTATCAGCATCTAAACGAGAGAATTGGAACCATAAAAATTCTAAACTAAAAAAGAAAGACAAAGGAAAGCACTTCTCATTCTGCATTTTGGTGGGACAGTCAAGATTCCATCTAGTTAAAAGAAGGGGTCCTGCCCTACCTAAAAGCATCAGTGACTGGGCTCTCTGCCACTCTTGCTAGGGTGCAACGAATGTGAGAAGAGGGTGAAAAGGCCTCTAAGGCTGAAGACCGAGGGTCAGTGCTCCTTTTACTGTAGCACAGAGCTTATGAACTTCTAGCTCTGTACTTTCGGTTCTGAATCTTCTATTTTCTCTGCTTATGTCTTGTGATTTATTCGTATTAACGTGTCAGAGAAGTTTACTATCTCTCGTATTTTTGAACAAAGTAAATTTAGCTCTTCTCATCCACAGTGAAACAGCATAATGAGTGAAAAGCAAATCACCAGAGAAGCGAGAAATAGAATACCATCTCAGTAACTCTTTGTCTTGTGAACACAATAGCATCTTATACACACACACACACACACACACACACACACACACACACACACACATCACCAAACACATGTACTAAATCTGATAATACAACTGCAAATCATCATCTGAGTAAAACCTAAATCTAAAATAAAGGAACTCATCATTTATAGGTAAAAAAAAATATATACTATTGAAAATTTACCAGGATCCAATCTAACTAAATTAATAATTTGGATAATTTATACAAGCATTCACTATCCTGAATAATTAAAACAAATGTCTCTGAATTTGTGATTAAAAATTCTCTTGAACATACCACGTTTACCACAGTTTGTACTCCACTCCATCCCACAGTCATTTTCCTAGTTTAGTGGTTCTCAACTTTCCTACAGTTACCACTCTTTAATACTTCCTTCATCTTGTGGTGATCCTAAACCACAAATTATTATTTATTGCTCCCTCATAACTGGTATTTGTCTACTTTTATGAATTGTAATGCAAATATCTGTGTTTCTGACAGCCTTTGGTGACCCCTCTGAAATGATCATTCAATTCCCAGTGGGGTCAACACCCTCAGGTTGAGAACCACTGTTCTAGGTGAGGTCAAATCTGTTTGGCCTTTTTAAAATACCTGACATACATAAAAAGCTTTGGTCATTCTACTTACTCTAAATGACTTAAACACTGCTGGACTAAGGAGGGGGGAACATGCTAAATCACTGGTTATGCAGGTAGTTCTAAGTGATCTATCACTAGCAATTTGCCTAATCATAAAAACAACTCACCAAATAGCTAAACACATTCATGAAGATGTGCAGAGGGACAATATATAAAAATTCAATATAAACGACTAAAAATTGCATATATGATACAAAAGATAATTCTTATATAACAAAAAATGTATTGGTATTTCAAAAAATACGAAGCAATGGGCTATTAATGATTTGTGAGTAACAATGAATATCAAATGTCTCTCACTTCAAACAATGAAACCTAATTCAAGAAGGTGTCATTTTCCTTTATCTTAGCAGAGATGCCATGGATTGCATGTGTTGACTCAAACAACTCCAGCCTATTTATAGGATTGCACTATTGAACCTCTGTTCAGCCCTGTGAAGTGGAAGTATCTCATTGCTACGCTTGATAGTCTACACTCTATAAAACATCTCATTTCCAGTAATTTAGTTCATCACTACTGCTGCTGTCTCCTTCCTTTCCATTTCATGATACTAAAAGTCGAGCAGGGAATTTATCTACCTACATCTGGATAGAGAAAAAACACAAGAAAAAGTTTGTACAGCTTAAAATATTTTTGATATGGGGATCCTTATGGTGGACCTGCGAAATGTCCCAAATAGCTCTGGCACTGTCAATCTTGAAGAAAACATGAAGTTATGTCAGGAACATCCAGCTGCAAGTCAGAACCAGTAGGATTACTAAACATATTACTGTCCTACAAAGCAAAACTATGAAATAGAACTACAACTTTGTGCTAAGGCTACCATTCTTATATAATGTAAAATAATTTTATCTAAGAGCTATTTGTCAAATAGAGTCATGTCAGAAAGTAGGCCTCTTCCTTCTTGCTGAAAAGAATTGAAAGATATTTGTAAATTCTGTACTCTATGCCACTATAGAGTCCCTTGACATGACATTTAGTCATGGAAGAAGTGTGTGTGTGTGTGCATGTGTGTTTAGTAAATATGAAACTCATTTAGGAGATTTTATGACTGCTTCTCAGGTAGGAACTGTGAAATTAACTTGCTGAGAGATGTTTTAGCATTTAATATGTCTCACATTTTTCTAAGAAAATACATGGCTTGTTAAAAACCTTTATAAAAACATTCATGTGTCTTTCTATAACATGTGACTCATATATTAATCAATGATATAACTATGGCAAGATTCTCTTTACATACTCTGTCTACTGCACAAATACACATTTTATAGACAGTCACAGAAAATATTAATATTAAAGCACAGCAAATATTCACCTGATTGCATAGTAGGTTTTAGAAAATTAATAATTATTTATGCAAGCAATTTTGCTATGAGTATAAATATTACACTTTCCTCTCTACCTATTATAGTGAATTATTTATCTGTATTTGAGTACTGAAAGCTTCTAATAAAATCAAGACAATATTAATATTTAACAAATGCAATTACACTTAGGATAAATACTAAACAATGTATGATTAGATATGTTTTAAAAATACATAGCTACTTTTCTAAATTTTATTTAATTTTAAAATATGTAAAACTAATCTGTGTAAAAGGAATGAAGAAAACACAGAAATACAATTAAAACAAAGATTTGTAAGAATATATAGGGTCGATGTGGATGGCATAGCGAACTCATTTTGCTGAAATCACAGCACTATGAATGATAGGATATTTATGTTGTAGCCTAAACATTTTCTCTCTCCCAATTTATACATAGGTAATATGGTGACAATAGAAGTGGGATGTTTGAAATATTAACTCATAAAGGTAATTGCTTTTGAATTACTTCTCCTGTAAATTACTTCCCATTACTCAGATTAACACTACAGTAGTATCTTCAGAGAGCTAGCTATCCCTTCAGCCATATAGAGTCTGAGTGAGAAAAAAACTCCACTCCCACCCCACCATCTCTCCCTTCACTGCTTTGATCCTGGACTTTTAATTTTCTGAAATGGCAAGAAATGAATTTAAATGGTTTTAGTAATCCAGTCTATTGTATTTTGTTGTAGATGCACAAATGAACTGAATAACACTTCATCCGATTTTAAGGGAGATGAATTTTAATGGTATCTTATGAATCTATGGCTATGACATTAAAAAGCTCCAGCTCCAAAAATAAAAATCAATATTTCACAGGGGATGACTGCCCAACATTTTACAGAGGTTTGCCTTTAGGTCCACAAGGAGAGAAAAGGGGATTGTTGAATCACTATGTGTGCTTTATTCGGAAGAAATCAGCAGAAGAAACTTGTCACATGAAGCAAAAGTGAATTTCTAAAAATTTAGTAATTTGAGATGATAGATAAACATAAATGTATAGGAATAAAGTCTTTAGATTTGCTACAACTTGAAACGTGTACAACTCTCCTCCGTGTCCATGGTTCAATTCACCAGCCTTTAACATGGTCAACACGTGTTCACCTTTCCTGTCCTGTGAGCTACAGCACTGACTCTCTAGCTTTTTTTTTTTTTTGGACAGGATTTTCTTTCTAGCCCACAGCTCAACAAATATTTGTTTTACAAATGGATTGATCCAGCATGCCTTGAATAGGAAGCCCCCACCATGTAGCTGTCTTGTTCAGTGTCTGCTGAAAGTTCTTTTGTTTCCATCAAGGTGGATAAGAAGAAAGAGAAACATGCTTCCTTCATTTGTATCCCAAACAGATTTTACTGATGTAAGAAAATAAACTTCTAAGTGGCCAATCCTAAACATTCCTTTTACTTTTTTTTTTCATTTAAAATTTGGCATTTTGTTTCTCTAGATATTTAGTATCGAATAAGAATTTAAATTCTAATGAATATATTATCCTTTCAGTTAATCTGCAACTGCCAGAAGAGATGGGCAAAGCAGGAAACAAAATGCACAACCCCAAGGTTTAACTATTTGAGAACTTGAGTATTTCTCCAAGTTTTTGTTTATTTGTTTGTTTGTTTACTTGTTTATTTTTATTTTTTGATTCTCTTGTAAGACCATTGCTGGCATACCCCAAAATGACTTCAAAGGACTATTTTCAACTAAGCTTGGTTGGATGGATGTCTTTGAACAGGAGACATTGGTAAATATGGGATAAACACAGCTTAAGAAACCCTCCAGGATGAAGTTTCCTCTCAGTATTCCTGAGAGCTTTTGTCTGTCTCTGAAGAACCCTGGGTTGGCTGATTAGAAGACCAACTGTCCAAGAAGAGCTTCAGACAGCACTTAGCACTGGATCAAAGACTGCAGTTCTGGGATGGGTGTAAGAAATGCTGGGAAAACCATTCTAAAAACCAGATGCACAAACTTGTAAATAAACATAGTGTGTACTGTTTTGTGAGAGCATTAATATTAGTTATAGTTCATTGCACAGAAAAGACAAGCTGACTTAAAATTGAAATGATATTGAACAGTATGATTTGAAATAGAGTACATATACAGCTGTTCCACATAATTCAATATATGTCAGTTAGAAAGAAAAAATAATTATTGAAAATATCTCCCATTTTCATTAGTTTACAAAACCTCTTTTAAACTTAATTTGCTCTTAGACAAGTATGAAACTGGTTTTCTTTGACCAAATGATAAAAGATGATGAGTCACTGCTATGAATAAGCAGAGAGTTTTGTCTTTGCTCTTGACAAGAGCTCAGTACTATATTCATCATTGGATAGATGGGAAGTCAACCCTAGTTTCCAATTTCCTAAAACATGGGAGGTTTCCTGGAATTTATGGTTTCTACATAAACTAATGGTAATTTTGCCCCTTCTTTAATTTTCTGCTCCCAAATAAACACATAAAAGTAGATCAACTATCAGATGATATAGACTTTGGATCCTACTTTCTGAAGTGCCAAATGCTACACATTCACAGAGGAAACTCTGTGTGTGATTTGGGCAAAGAAAATGTGGTACTCCAGAGCTTGGGAACTAGTCATAATATTTAATAAAATATAAACTGCCAATAAATAAAACCACATAAAAGTTTCTCTTTGTATATTTTCTCTAACCAAAAATAACCCACAGAAGATGAAATATAAAAATTAGCAGAAAGGAAGAATATGATTTAAGAAATAGATAAAATTACTTGCTATCATAAGACATGTAGTCATGTGTCCACACCCTCTTGATATTTCCCAGGGGGACTCCTGGAGGAGGAATATATAGTGAGAGAGGAAGTAAAACTCTTGCCTTAATAGTGCCTGGTATAATGAGCACTGTCCATAAAGATGTTTGCATTTGCCTTTCGGGAATGTTTCTTTAGCTAGCAAGACTGTTAACCATCTACAAGCTGGATTCTCCTAGGGTAAATATGAATTTCTACAGAAAGTATTCTCTGAGTGCTAACAGAACAAGTTATTTTCCATCCAAGTAAAATCCAGTAAAGGCATCTATGAAGCAATGTATCTCATTTAGTGCTCATTAATTGAACATATGGATCATTACTGCTCAAAGTTTGGATGGATAGCAGACTACTGAATTTACAGAATAAACACCTTTTAAAAGTATTTTGATTAATAGAGAGTATTTTCCAATGATCTATGTATTTTTGCTGTCAATCACTACCCTGCCTTTTGAACATATGCTACAATCCTGATTATTTCAAAACATGTGAGAGTAAATGGAGGGGCAGGAGTCATTTCCAGATGAAGACATTTCAAAGTCAGGGACCTGACAATTCTTTATCACCTCCTGTGGTTACCAACAGCAACACATGCCGAGAATCCAAGGACAGTGAGCTCTGGCTTTGTAAAACTTGTGTAAAAAATAAACCATCAAGAGTTGTTTGGGTTTTTTATGCTATTTAGTTTTAAAGGTTAATGTTCTATTGCAACATGACATGGCCTATTCTGACCTCTACAGACAACTAACCTTTTATTACACCAAATGAGGAGTGTTTAAATATAAACACAGGAAGTATTTCACCATTTGCCCACATTATTTAAAACAAACTGTGTTTTTAAAGTAAACAGAGTAATATCACCATCACAAACCATTCCTTTTTAAAACTCAGCAAATGCACCTTTCATTCAAATATCTTTAATTTTTTTTTCATTTTGCTGAACAAAGGTTTAGTCATTGAATAGTGAAGACTTCTAATTGGTATTTGTAAATCATAAATCTGCATAATTCAAATGGCAAAAGAAAATTGCTGAGCTATACAGCAAAATAGAAGTCCACACAATGACGACACCCACTTTACCTGTCTTTCAGTGAGGTCTAGATTCACTGCTATCTCATATCTTCTCAGTCTGGTCAGATAATTATGATGAGCAAACTCTGCCTCGAGTTCTCTGATTTGTTCTTTGGTAAAAGCTGTTCTTTCCTTCCTAGGTTTGCTGTTCACTTCTGACTTGTAATTTCCTTCCTGGGAATCTGGAGGGAAAGTGCAAGAAGATTGGTGTTAACATAGCCATGCAAACGTGGGCAATCACACTATTCATAGTTAGTGAATAACTACTTTGCTAGACAGGACCAACAGTGAGCAAAGCCAGTAAGACAGATCACACATCTCCATAGAGTGAGATAAGTTTCTCTTCTTTCTCCCTCTCTCTGTCAATATACATACATATATGTATGTATATATATATATATAT
>JADRCC010165626.1:0-14277 GCA_019843855.1 Hylomyscus alleni
ATATATATATGAGATAGCTCTTCCCTCTGACAAAACTAAGAAAAAAGTATTAATAATTAGATTAAAAAATACATAATGCTGATGAAAAGGAAAACAGGGTCTAGAGAGATGGTTAAGAATGTGTACTGATCTTGCAGGACCTGAGTTTGATTCCCAGCATCCACATCAGGCAACTTACAACTTCAAGCGGCATCCAACATCTCTGCATCCTTTGGGCACCTTAAAATATTCACACACATACACATAAATAATAATAATAATAATAATAATAATAATAATAATAATAATAATAATTTTTAAAAGAAAAGCAGTCCTATATTATTAACAGAAAAATATTTGTGTCATATGTTGATATATTACATTAGTAGATAAGTAGTTTAAGAATAGGTATTATATTATCTCATCTGTGCTTCAAAAATGTGTCAGTATACATGTATATATGTATGTATATATACATGTACATATATATGGATGTTTACACATCTATTTGTATGTTTGCATAAAAGAGTTTGACAGATATGTCAAACTGTTAATACTGAGTATTCCTAAAAAGCAGAAATGTAGAGAATGAGGAAGAAATAAACTTTTGGTACAGATAGACATGCAAATTATTCATACACATAAAATAAAACCAATTTTCTTTCTAAAAATTATGTTTAATATGTGTCTGTGCACATGCATGCATATTTGTGTGTGTGTGTGTGTGTGTGTGTGTGTGTGGTGAGTGTGCATGCCACATTTACATGTGGAAGTCAGAGGACAAATTTTACTGTTTGTTATCTCACCTTTATGTGGTTTCCAAGGATTGAGCTCAAGTTGGTAGGATTATCCTGCCACGGTCTTTACTCACTGAGCCATCTCTCCTACCTCAAACTTTTCTTTTTAAAAATTACATGTGGCAATAATGATTATAACAGATAACATTATTGATCACTTACTACATAACAGAGCTCTTATAAGTTTTATAACTATTAGTTCATTAAGTCTCTACAAGAATCCTAGCACCTTCTTAATGTCTACTTTATTATGTATATATATATACATAAAATATATGTATAGAAGTATATATATTATATATACTTATATATAAGTATATATACATTATATATTTTTATATATTATATATATATAAAACATTTTAGTAAAATAAGTATTTATTATTAGACAGTCCTTACTCACGATGGGGTGACTAGGGATTTTCCAACTTGGCAATGCTGTGAACATTACATGTAACCAGAACGAGTCATGGAACCTCCTGCCTGTAGTACCAGGACTTGGGGCTCTGAGGCAGATAAATTGCTCTGAGTTTCAGACTGGCTTGGGCTGTATGTAGAGTGAAGCCTTCTCTCAAAAAGAAAAGAAAAAAGAAAAGAGGAAAAAAGAAAAGAAAAGAGAAAAGAAAAAGAAAAGAAGGTAACATGGACTCAATAGAGACTGTATTTCTGTTTTGAGTTTTGATCTTTTCCTGGGGTGGAAATTTGGACTAGGATACCCTCAGTGTGCCACAGCAACAAGAAACTCAGTGCCATGTCAGTCAACTTCATAACCATGATACTCTTCCCTGGACAGCATTGCCAAGTCAGGATTTTTAGTTGCTACAATGTATTAACTGTATTTTATGATAATTTTATCATATGATACATTTGTCAGAATCTAACTCCATTGTAAGTAGAAGACCATCTGTAGTATATAGTCATTTAAAACATTAAGAACATTGCTTTACTACTTTATAGAAATAAAGTAGTGTAGATGTGTGGTTTGAATTTCATCTCCAACATCATAACCGGTTGCTCCTTTGCTGTATGTCCATGTCTACTGGCCATTCCTACCCACCTTTTTGTTATCTGTGTTTGTGCATTGTCGCACACACATCTGTCACTGTGACATAAGAAGATGACATAAGACAGCAAGTATATGCCTTGCTGTCTGTGCATGACCTGCATAAAATGAAGTGGCCAGTCACCAACAGCTGAAATGACTTTGAGAGGAGTGATGTGATTGGTCAGTGATTATGTTGTCATTTATGGAGTGAAAGGAGCAATCAGCAAAAGTGTATGTGATGCAATTAATTAAGGTTTGATGGGCACTGAGACGTGGAGTGTGTTGTTGGAAGCCAGGATGAATTAAGTTTCGATGATTGAATTAATGAGCGTGAGAAAGCATGGAAGCTTACTTGTTTTTAGTCAGTTCTGAGAGCAGCAGTGTAGCAATCTTTGTAAAACAGAAATCGGGTCTGGCACTCCACTGCTGGCAAGATAGCATTAAAGCCCATTTCCCTCGGAGTAAAAATTGGAGCTTACTGTGTTTTATAAGGTCCTTGTGGTTTCCTCCAACTCTTCAGATTACTCTCTTCTCTCCCAGTAGCCCAGTGTCCTCATGTTCTTTGAACACACCAGGTACTTACTCTCCTGTCTGAAGATCCTCCCACTGACTGTGCCCTCTACAAGAAACATCCCCTATGTCTATCCGGTAGTGTAAATATAAATGTGTGTTTACCTCCTTCAGGCCTTTCCTGAGGCCCCCCTTTCCTAGAGCGACTTACATATGCATTGCATTTAATCCTGCAGCCTGCTGACTGTCTGTCACACTTGCGCATACCACATCCAACTGTGGGCTCTGTTCATTTTTTTTTCTCCAACAAGCCTCATTAACTTTCTAAAACTCTATTTAAATACTTTACCTTTAAAATAGCCATTAGAATGTTTATAAATGGATAAATGTATAAAGAAATTGTGGTGTGTAGTCCAAACACACAGACACAAGAAAACATTCAGCTTTTTTTTTCTCAAGACAGGGTTTCTCTTTGTAGCCCTGGCTGTCCTGGAACTCACTCTGTAGACCAGGCTGGCCTCGAACTCAGAAATCCTCCTGCTTCTGCCTCCCAAGTTCTGGGATTAAAGGCATACACCACCACCACCCCAACATTCAGCTTTTTTTAAAAAGTGAAATCCCATCATTTGTGGCAAAATGGATGGAATTGGAGGACATTAGTGAGTGAAAAAAAAAGTCAGAGAAAAATTAACACATACCATGCTTTCTATCACAAGTAAAACAAGCAAAACAAAACAAAACAAAACAAAAGCCCATCTGAATGTAGAAATTATTTCTTAAGAAAAGTATGGGAAGAAAAAAAAAGAATGTTAGATAACAGGTACAGGTCCTGGCTAGTTTTATGTCAATTGACACAAGCTAGAGTCATGTGAAAGGATGGAACCTCAATTGAGAAAATACCTCTATAATATCCAGCTATAGAACAGAGCCCAGCATAGTTTAGATGGTGGTCCTAGGTTCTTTAAGAAAGCTGGCTGAACAAGCCATGAGGAGCAAGCCCATAAGTAACACTCCTCCCTGGCCTCTGCATCAGCTCCTGCCTTCAGCTTCCTGTCCTGTTTGAATCCCTGTTCTAAGTTCCTTCAGTGATGAACTACAATTTGGAAGTGTAAGCCAAATAAACTTTTTCCTGCTCGTCTTGCTTTTGGTCATGGTGTTTCATCTCAGCACTAGTAACTCTAACTAAGACAGGTACCAAACACAAGCAGAAAGAAGGGTGACTATGATTTGTAGTAACATAACCATATATTTTATGGAGATCTAGAAGACAGGAACTGGAAAGCAATGAACATAAAGAAATTGTGGTAATAAAATGCTACTGTTCTGATTTGGTCAAAATATTCTGTGTATATGTATTAAAATATCATACTATACCTCCCTGAGTGTGTAATTATTTCATATTAATAAAAATTAAAGAGGGGCTAGAGAGATGGCTCAGTAGTTAAGAGCACTGACTGCTCTTCCAGAGGTCCTGAGTTCAATTCCCAGCAACCACATGGTGGCTCACAACCATCTGTAATGGGATCTGATGCCCTCTTCTGGTGTGTCTGAAGACAGCTACAGCATATTCATATATATTAAATAAATATATATACATACATACATACACACATAAATAAATAAGTAAAATATGTTATAATCTCTCCTCTTGTAATAAATGAGCTCTACAAAGACAAAAGTTTTTTGTATGTCTGTTTATCTAATACACACATGCATCTATCTATATCTATTATCTACCTATCTATTTATCTAAAATAGATACAGGCTATCTGTATTATACAACCCTAGCTGTCCTGAAATTTGCTATATAAACCAGACTGACCACTAACTCATAGAGACCTGCCTGTTTCTGGCTGCAGAGTCTCAAGATTAATGGAGTATACCATCACACCTGGCAAAGAAAAAAATTTGAAAATATGAAAATATGTTTTCTACCAAATGTATACAATATTGATTTGCAAGTATATCTTAATTTTATTTAAAAATTTTTAAAATATTTTATTTGTATGTGTGCATGTGATTTGCCTGGATGTATATTTGTATACCACGTATGTGTCTGGTACCCTTGGAAACAGGAGATTCCCTAGAAATGGAGTTACAAAGAATTGTGACACACTATGTAGGTACTGTGAGTCAAACTAAGGTCATCTGGAAGAACAGCCAGTGCTCTTCACTGCAGAGCAATCTCTCTAGCCTCCTATATCTTCATTTTAAAAAGAACTAACAAGATCATTGGGTTTATGATGGTATAAGAATAAATGACTTTGGAATTAATTTAACCAAGGAATTATAGAATTTGTATACTAAAATCTATAAAACACCAAGAAATATTGAAGTATGCTAAAATAAAGTTAAAGACATTTATAGTTTTAAGGTTTGGAAGATCAAATTGTAGCAATATAGGATGGAAAACTTACTAACTTATCTACAGATAAACACAGTTCCTTTGAAAATCTCAACTGTTTGCTATTGTTGCAGAATCTAAGTTATCCCTAAAATCAGTATGGTAAAACCAGGGTCCCAGAGAGGAAAAAAAGAAAAGGTGAGTGTGTGTGTGTGTGTGTGTGTGTGTGTGTGTGTGTGTGTGTGTGTGTGTGTTTGTGTGTGAGTGTATGTCTGTGTTTACTGGAAATTGAATAAAAGCCTTGTGTATGCTAAGCAATTGTTCTACTTGTGAGCCATGTCTCTGGCTTCTTACTGAGAAAGGTTCTTGTTAAATTGTCCAGGCTGCCCTTGAATGTACTCTATGGCCCAGCCAGGCTTTGAATTTTCCATCTTTCTGCCTCCTGCTTAGCTGGTATGATAGTCCTATATGATTAAGCCTAGCTATGAGCAAAATGGTATTAAAAAAAAAAAAAAACAAAGTTATTGCACACACACTTCTCAAACTCAGCAGTACATTAACAAAAATAACATGATCAAGACAGAAACCTCTCAAAAAATAGTAGTGAACAACAAATATATGTAAAATGGTCAATATTTTTAGCCATCAGAGAAATGTGCATCAAAATTACAGTGAGATACCACTTCATGGTTATTATAAAACAAATGCTGGCAAGAATGTAGGAAACAAGAAATTCTTCCATGCTGCTGATAGGAATGCAGACACTGTGGAAAATATTATGATAGTGTCTCAGAAAACTAAGAACTGAATTACCATATGATCTAGCTGTACCATTCCTGGAAGTGAAACCAGCACACCTAGCCCATGTTTATCTCAACACTGTTCACAATGGCTAAGATTTGGAATCAGCCTATGTGCCCATTGATTAATGAATGAACAAAGAAATTTTTACACACACACACACACACACACACACACATACACACTTTGGATGATTATTCAGATACAAAAAGAAAAGAAAAGAAAAGAAAAGAAAAGAAAAGAAAAGAAAAGAAAAGAAAAGAAAAAAGAAAAACCATAGAAGAATGAAGCCTTGTCATTTGTAGCAACATGGATTGAGTGAAAAGAGCCAGGCACAAACATATAAGTACAAGTTCTCTTTTATATACAGGACAGGTAAGGAAACGTTGACCTGAAAATAGAGTACTGATTGCTCTGTGCTATGAAAGGTGTGCGGGAGGAATGGTGACAAAACGCTGGACCATGGTCAGTGTATACTACATGGATATATGAAAGCACCAGACTTTTGTTAGCTCCTTTTCACTACTGTGACAAAATGCCTGAAGAAATAATTTAATAAAAGAACACTTGATTTGGGCTCACAGTTTCAGACACTCCCATTTAGAGTAGGGAAAGGGCATAGCTCCTGTCATGTGGGCCAGCAAGCAAAAAGAATGTCCTTGTTGGCTAGATTTTTGCTCACTTTCCTTTATTCTTTTTTAAGCCCTGAGACAATGGGATGGTGTCACCAGTCAGGACAGGACATTCCCCTCAGCTAATTCTCTCTGGAAATGTCCTCACGGACACATCTAGAGGTGTTCTTCTGTAATCTAAGACTTTATCAAAGCAACCAATCTGTCATGAGGTTAATCATCACAGAGCACCATTAGCACCTACAGTGTATGCCTGCTATTCCTGGATACAAACTGGAAGAGCTAATTAGGAGCTAACAGAAGAAAGGAAAGGGAAGTGTGATGGTTAATCTTGATCGGCAGTTTGATTAGATGTAGAATCAATTAAGAAACACACCTTTGGGTGGTAGGGTTCTGTGAGAGTGTGTCTAGGAGTGATTCACTGAGTAGATCTCCCAGAGTGGATACTTCTGGCAGCCATCAGATGTGAAAAGATCAGAGGAAAAGGCTGAGCTGCTTCATTGTCCACTTCCACTGACATTGGGATCCAATTTCTTTGCTCTTCCAACACAGACTAAAGACTTGTGGCCCTTCAGAATTCCTCCAGACTGCTTGGACTGTTTCCCTTAAGCCAAAGTAATAAATGCCTTTTGAAAATATATGTCCATTCTTTTTCTTCTGTTTCTCTATAGAGAACCTTGACTAACATAGGGAGTTATTTTTTTTTAAAGATTTTATTTATTGTTTTATGTAAGTACACTGTAGCTGTCCTCAGACACACCAGAAGAGGGCGTCAGATCTCATTATGGGTGGTTGTGAGCCACCATGTGGTTGCTGGGATTTGAACTCAGGACCTACGGAAGAGCAGTCGGTGTTCTTACCCACTGAGCCATCTCACCAGCCCCCGGGAGTTATTTTTTAATGGTTACAGATAAAGCTCCTAGACATAGATGATGGTAATGTTTTCAAAACAATGTTAACTTTCTGCCACAATTAAAATAACGTAAATGACAAATTATATTTTCTTTAACACAGTGAAAAAAGGAAGAGAGTAATACATGCTAGAGCACGGATTGGTCTGTTTTCATGAGTATTTTTTTTTTTTTTTTTTGAGAAAGGGTCTTGTTGTGCAGCTTTGGCTGGCCTGGTTCTGGTTATATAGCTGAGGGTAGCTTCAAACTCACAGCAATTCTCCTGCTTCAGCTTCCTGACTGCTGATCTTACAAGTATGTGCCACCATGCCAGCATGCTGGGATCAGTGTGGATTCGTCTTGAAAACCTTTTGTAAGTGGAACTATATTGCTCACAAGGGCTCTATGGCATTTCATACATACCACATCCAGCACAGGCATGTCTACCCTAACAGAAAGTAGATTAGTGCTTGCCCAGAGCTGGAAGAGAATGGGAGGAGAGGGATTTACTGCTAATGAGTACAAGATTTCTTTGGGGGATCAGGATAATATTCATAATCAGATTATTTTTGCATTTCTACCAGCAATGAATGAGCAGTGCTCTTGCACGACCACATTAGGTGTCAGCACTTTGGATTTGAGCCATTCAGTATGTGTGCTGTGGTGTCTCTTTGTTGTTTTAATTTGTAGTTCACTAATGTCAGATCTCATTGAGCGTTTTTTCAGATGCTTTGTTCATTTTTCACCTGGGTTGTTTGTTGTCTTGTGTTTTGTTTTGTTTTGAGTTTTAAGAGGTCTCCATATATTTTGTATAGTGTTTGTTATCTGATATGCATTTTGCAAATATTTCCCATCAATCATTCATTCTCGGGTTTTTTTTTGTATTTTGTTTTGTTTTGTTTTTGTAAAGAACAACATTTAAATTAAGTGGGGTCTAGCTTATCAGTTTGTTCATTCATGGATCATACTTACAGTGCTGTATCCAAAATGTCATCTTCAGACCAAAGATCACTGAGATTTTTCTCTGATGTTACAAGAGGTTTATAGATTTGTGCTTTACTTCTACATCTATGGGGTAAGATTGGTTTAGAGATTACTATTGTTATTATTCTCACATAGCTCTGGCTGAACTCAAACTTGCATATGTGTTAAGCTGGCCTTAAACTCCTCCTCTTTCTTTCTACCTGCACAGGAGGGCAGTTCCACTTTTTACTCCTTGCTGATATATGCAGTCACTGTAACAGGTGTGAAATAGAAATTCATTATGGCTTTGATTTACATTTTCCTAATAGCTAATGACATTGGGCACCTTTTTTGTGTGTGTTTATTAACCATTTGTACATCTCTGAATAAGTGCACTTTCAATATTTCCAAATGGTAGGATTGTAGGCTCCTATGACTAGCTTACCATTAATATTATTTGCATGAGGATATCTACTTGACTCAGACCTATTATTTGTTGAAAAAACATCCTTTCCCCCTCCTACTGAACTGCCATTATTCCTTAGTCAAAGACCAGTTGACTGTATTTATATGGATGTCTTTCTATTTTGTAGAACTGGACAATGGAAATTTACTCTACAAATTATGTGAAACCGTAGGTATTAAAATTAATCAGCTCAAAACTAAATGTTTACCCTACATGGCATAAAGGAAATAACTTTGAAAACAGTATGGCCTGTTTTGTGTCCTTAAACTTTTGGTCTGTTCTTTTGACAATACCAACCTAATGTTCATTATAATGCTTTTATAATTAATCTTGAAATTGGGTAACTTTAGCTTTCTCACAAAGTATTTATAAAATACTTTGCCAAAGGCATGAAAGATTGCTCAAGAGATAATGGTACTTGCCACCAAGACTGATGACCCAAGTTTGTCCCCTGGTACCCACATGGTAGAAGGAAAGCATCAACTCAGGAAAGTTGTCCTTAACCAATACAGACACACATATGTAAATTTAATATTTTAAAAGCAATAACTTGCTAATGTTTTGATTAGCATCATGATGAATCTATTGGCTAAGGTGAGAGGACTAACATCTTGGTAATTGTGAGTTTTCTTGTGCATGTACATAGAACATATTGCTGTTTTCAACCATTTTTACCTAGATTTCTCCAGTTGGGTTTGTAAGCATGTGGATATTTAGTGGTACAGAATGTTATTACATATAGGATAGCATATCTATCAGCACAGTTAATATGGCAACTCTAGTGCCACAAAGATCCCTATATTGTATTACCATAAGCACATTCACTTCCTCCTCTGCCCATTTATCCATCTCCAAACCATGCTGCTACTTTCTTATTTATTTTTAAAACATTATACACTCTACAAACTATCAAATTGTACTTTCCCCTTGTGACTGAATTATCTCACATTGCTACTGGCTCACCTGAGTTGTGGTGTGCATTGATATTTTTTATTCTCTTGCTGAATACTATCCAATGGTGTCCATGTACTGCAGATTAACTATTCACCCATTAATAATTATTTGGGTTCTTTCCAATTTGAAGCAATTCTAGATGAGGTGTCTATAAACTTCTATGTTTAGGTTTTTGTGTGGACATAGGATTTTACTTCTCTGAAATGAATAATCAAAAGTTATTACAGGTTACATGGAGTATTTTTATAACAAAACAAAATACCATGCCTTTGCTAGGTTTCTAAGGATGTGACAAGATAGCATGACCACAACTTGGGGAGGAAAGGGGCTATTTTAGCTTATAGTTCAACATCAGAGTCTATGACTGAGGGAAGTCAGGGCAGGATCCTGGAGGCAGGAACTGAAGCAGAGCTCCTAGAGAAGTGCTGCTTATTGGCTTGCTCCTCATGACTTGTACAACTTGCTTGCTTATAGCATCCAAGTCCACCAGCCCAGGGGCAGCACCACCTACAGTGAGCTGGGCCCTCCCACATCAATAATCAATCAAGAGAATGCCCTCCAAGTTTGCCTGCAGGCCAATCTGAGGGAGCTATTTTCACAGTTAAGATGCCCTCATCCCAGATATGATCCTAGCTTGTGTGAAGAAGACAATAAACTAGTCATTGCACTATCAGGTGGTATGAAAGAAAAGCTAAAATTTATAGATTTGGTTGTTTGTTTTTGCCTTTTTCTATGTCTCTGCTAATAATTCCTGATGCTGCCATCAGTCCTGGGAAATGTATTAGGGATTTTGGAGTGATTCTTGAGTTCTTGTTCTTCTTCAATCAGTGATCCTGAATAGGAACTTCAACCTGCCACTAAAGTCATTTTCTGCTCTTTAGTTTCCTTCAATCTTCTACTTATCCATCTTCTTGTAAAGCAACATACATTTGTCTCTAGCTTGTGCTTTCCCATCTATAAATGAAACTATTTGTTTGGATTATAATAGTGGCTCTTGACTTTTTCATTACCCAGGATTTCCTTTGCTTTGTTTGTAAACTGTGTGTCTTTTCGACTATGAAATTTCTCACTTGTTGAGAAAAAATTAGCTTGTTTTACTACTAAAAACTTGGATCACTTTCACAATTCCCAATCAATTCTCCCAATTGGTGCATCTGTGTGATTAACTCCAGCCTAAAGCAAATAATATTGACATTGTAGTTGATCTGTTGAGCCTTAATATGGAGAAGAGCATGATCCCCTCTAGGCTTCTCAAGTCTTGACAATCCCTCTGGAGTCGCCATGTGACTGCCAGTGCTTCCTGGCTGGTGACCACCGTGTGAGTAATCTCTAAAGAATCTTGCACTTCTGCCAATCTTTGATTCCTAAAGTACAGCACTGATCATGTAACTCCCCTGTTGATTATTCTGGAAGGGTTCCCCATTGTCTCCTAAATTAACCATAAACTGCTTAGCCTGGAATTCAACGCCTGCCATGCTCCAGCCCTAACATAATGTGAATTTTTTTCTTTTTTTTTCAAATTATGAACTGACAGTCGTGCTTGCATGAACAACAAACTATTAAGTCCCAGCATACATGCAGAGTTTACTGTTCTAATCACAAATAAAACTGACAACAAAGTTAATCTGACACATATTTAATGATATACCTAATGGTTATTGTGTTGGGTGGTAATTAGTCATAAATGGTAAGCAGTTCGCATAAATGATTGTAATTAGTATTACTATTCCACACCCAGACCAATTTTTCTAGTTTCCTTTCTTACTATTAGTTCCTCAGCATCCCTAATCAGCATCAATGCTGATAATTTTCGCTGATACCATGTACCATTTAATCATCAGCATCACATACATGCACACACTCTTCCATACATTATGAGACAAAAGGTCCTGGCTCTTCTTCTCCAGCAGCTGAGGTTTTGCTATTCCCCACCCCCACTGCCTCCTAGTATCTGAGACTAAGACAGCCCCCATGCCTACCATCGGTCCTGTGGTTTGTCTCCTTCCTCCTGCCCACCCCCTTCTTCTACTCATCCCAATACTTAAGAGTGCCCTGAACTGTTCATCTTTCATTCAGTACTAAAACCCAGGAGGCTCCAGAAATCTATAACTAGACTGCTAGAAAGAACCATGGCATGTTCACTAGGCTGTAGTGTAGGGTCATTAGGGATATTTTAGGGTTGTCAGTACTTGATAGACAGTATTACATTGGAATGTAGCACACTCAAGAAGGGGCAGAAATTTCAGAGAGGAGAACAGCCATGTAAGTATATAATTATAGCTAAAACTTTAAAATTTTAAACACAAATGCTAAAATTGGTGTGAATAAGTGGCCAATTATGCAGCTTTTGGAAATAATTAAGTGATGTTAAGTCACATTTTCTGCATTACATGCAAATTCTCCTTTCAGAATTAGACGTCATAGCAATAAGAAAGTGGTCATATTTTTCTTACAGGCTCATTTTGTGACAGTTGACAAGCCAGAGTCTCTCAAGTACATCCTTTGTAGATGAGTTTTCCATTTGCCTTGCCTCAGAACGCAGTAGCCATTGTTGCTATGTGCGAGCAAGCTCTCCTGTCACCAGTCCTATACAGTGTAACCCCATCATTTTTCCTGCTCCCCACTGTCATCATCTTAATTCAGACCACTAGCTTCTCTCATTTACATTACTGTGAGAGGATTCTAATTAATTTTATTTCCATTCATCTATTTCTTTGAGTGGCAGGCAGAAGGATTACTAATTGCTCTAAAATTCACACAATATAAGATTAAACATTTTTAAAAGTGTGAATGGACCAGAGGTTAAAGAGACTTACCACCGATCCTAACAACCTAAATTCATTTAATCCCTGGAATCTACATGATAGAAGGAGTAAACTGACTCCTCCAAGTTGTCTTATGATATCCACATATATTTTATGACATATGCATGCACACACATTCTCTCTCTTAATAAATGTAAAACAATTATTGTGTATGTTAGAGAACAACAGGTAAGTGTTCTCTGGTTTCTTGCACCCATCATAATATTGTTGAGGCACATTCACATTGAAAAAGATACCAGTGTGGCTCCTTTCCATAGCTCACTATTCAATTGTTTGGCTAAGTCAAATTCTACCTCTCTATTTACCTGTCAGTAGTCATTTGGAATATTTTCTACGTGTAAGTTTTAAAGGAAAGTTAGCAAGGTGTATTCCAGGGGGGCTACACACTTTGTTCTCCTATGTCAGTTTAGCATGTGCATTGTGTATGTGGTGCATGCATGAGTATGTGTGTGTGTGTGTGTGTGTGTGTGTGTGTGTGTGTGTGTGTAGCTATCACTAGAAGTACTGTTGACTTACTTACTTTCCTCACTTTTTAATTGGGTTGTTTGACTCTTTGTTGTTAATATTTTGGTGTTTTTTACACGGTTATTAGACCTTTACTGAACATATGATTTGCAAATACTTTCTTTCATTTTGTAGCTTGCCTTTCTAAAATACCGGATAATGTCTGTTGAATCACAAGTTATAAATCTTCATGAATTGTATCTTATCTTTTCATGATTTTACTGTTTGTGTCTTATAACATAATTAAGAATTACCAAATACGAGGACATGAAAATTTACTCCTAGGTTTTCTTCTATGTATTATACTTATGTTTTGGCCTTGGCCTCTTTTTGCATTAATTTTTATGGATCCAAATTTGATCTTTTGTATCTAGATTATAAAGTCATCTAGGCATCATTTATTACAAATGTGACTCTTTTTTTCTTTTTTGGTTTTTTTGAGACAGGGTTTCTAGCCCTGGCTGTCCTGGAATTCACTCTGTAGACCAGGCTGGCTGGCCTTGAACTCAGAAATCCAACTGTCTCTGCCTCCCAAGGGCTGGGATTAAAGGCATGCGCCACCACTGCCTGCCTACAAATGTGACTCTTAACTAATAAAATAGTATTTGTATTGAAATCCCAAGGACAATAATGCATTTCTATACTCTGAATTCTAATTCATTAATCTATACCTCTATAAATTTGATTACTATAGCTGTGTAGTAAATTTTCAAATTGAGAAGTAAGAGAGTAATTCAATGTCAAAGAGAGAAATAAAGGACATTAAAGCGACTAAATAAATAAATGAAAATGAGACAAATATTGTATTTTTTTATATTCTCTTATTCCCGTGTGTAATTTACAACATAAACTCATAAAGCACTAATTCTCAGTGTTTTCTGCCTATATAATGTGCAACAATAACAACATCAGGGGCAGAAGGAACTGAAAAGGAACACAATTATTGTTTGTAATGTTGAAAGGAAGGAAACACTGGTGGACTCAAAGGGGTTAGCAGACTGCTGTGCAACAATAATTGAAAACTTCAATATCTCAATTAACTAATGAATAGAACACATGAACTACAGATTGACAAGGAAACAGAGAACTTAACAACACCAGCAACGTAGACCTCACAGATATACAGAATGTACAAAGCGCCACTTGATGAAAGGAAAAAATTCTTCACAAGTCTTCATGAACTATTCCTAAAGACAGGCCATGTGAAGCAACATGACAAGTTTCAAAGGATTCAGAAAATGAAATTGTACAGTGAATCTTTTACCATAGTGAAAACTAGAAATCAATAACAGAAAGTAAACATAAAACCTGAAAAATAAAGTATAGGAATATGGTTTAGTGGTGGTGTTCTTGCCTACTAACATGTGCAAGGTTCCATTACCTGCATAAACACACACACACACACACCACATGCCCGTACCATCTGCCAAATATTCTGTTGCATTTTTACATACTTTAGTTTATATAATTCTTCTAGGTACTCTGTTTAGAAACTCAATGTGTGGGGGTTATTTTGATTTTGTTTTGCTTTGTTTTAACTTGCCATTTTGTGAAAGAAAAAAAAAAA
>JADRCC010165638.1:0-12462 GCA_019843855.1 Hylomyscus alleni
GAGAGAGAGAGAGAGAGAGAGAGAGAGAGAGAGAGAGCAGGCAGGGGTAGAATTCCAGTTCACCACAGAACACAGGTGTCTGCTACCTATTATCAGAAGTGCACAACCATTACATAGGGATTAGAAAAAGAGGAAAAAGGAAGTGAAATGCTTGAATCCACATTAATCTGTCAGCTTGATCTGTTGAAGCTCACTTTGTGTACACTTAGAGGTTCATCTGATTTCCTGGCTGTATGACCACAATAACATAAACATTTCATGACTCTCATTTCATCTCTGGAGAATGATGCTGGGCTGCCACCAAATAGCAGTTCAAGAGATTTATGGCAAGGTAGTCTCTTCACAAGAGAGAGTTCTTCTAAATTTCTATCTCTCTTTGATGAAAAACTATTAACTGCTTTACTGAGACCAAATGGAAGATTCACCTGCTTCTACCGTCTGCCAACATAAACAAGAAAAACCCATATTCTTTTCTTTTCTATGAAATAGTACAACTGGATTTGTCAAATATTATTGCTATTCTGACAAAATTTACAGTGAGTATAACCTACAGTTTATATTGAAGGTAAATATTTGTAAAATGTGGGAAATTAGTTTTTTTAAAAGAACTCCAAAATTACTTGCATCTAGACAAAAGAGAACTGTAATTGTTAGTTAGCCATTAGTAGTTTGATCTGCTACATTAAGAACATGAATACTTGCAAAATTACCCTCTTATACTAAGTGCTCTCCTGGGCTACACTGCTAATAGTTTCATTCATGAGTTTTATTCTTAAAATTTTAGCAGTCTTCTCAAACTATATGATTGATTGTATTTTTAGATTTTCATTGTAAATTGTATACATTTATGGGATACAAAGTGGTGTTATGATTTATTAATAGAATGGGTAAATCTTAAATCAAGCTTATTAATATATCTATCCCTTCATATACTTAGGTTTTTCATATAGGGACTGTGATAGTATAAATATTCCTGACCTAGGGAATGGCACTATTAGGAGGTGTAGCCTTGTTGGAGTAGGTGTGTATCACTGTGGGTGTGGGTTTTAAGACCCTCTTCCTAGTTGCCTGGAAGCCAACTTCTTGTTTGCCTTTGGAACTCTCAGCTCCTGCTGCACCATGCCTGTCTGAATGCTGCCATGTTCCCACCTTGATAATAATGAACGAACCTCTGAACCTGTAAGCCAGTCCCAATTGAACATTGTCCTTATAAGAGTTGCCTTGGTCATGGTGTCTGTTCACAGCAAAAAAAACCTAATTAAGACAGAGACTTTTGAAAATTTCACTCCCATTGATTTAACAATGTAAAATACAAACCAGATTTGGGATAGCCTCAGGAAAAAGAATATTGAGCACCAAAATTAAACTTAAATTAAAATAAGACTTACTCAATATTAGAGTAGAGCTTATAACCCAAGCCTCAGAGTTGATGTTAGAAACCTGAATTAGTCTTCATATTTTGTGATAGCCATTGGTCTACACAAGAGAAATGAAGACAGAGGTCTATTTCCTCAATACAAACATTTCTGACTCAAAATTTAAAGTGATGTTCTTTGTATTAGCAGATAGAGGAACATGTTGCAAAGGATCTGATACAGAAAGGTCTTGTGGGTATTTTTGCATTTTATGGCATGATGTTCCTGTGAACACAAGCAAGGAAAAGAAGGTAGTGGAAGGGGAAACTACACTTGATCTTAGGCTTATTGTGTAGCTTCCTGAAACCTGAATCACAAGTTGAGATTTTCCCCAGGGCAAAAGGTGAGTATGTGAGAAACACAATCAATGATAGAATCCATATGGAAAAACATTAAAACCAGCAGATGGCTTAGTGAGTATGAGTACTTGCTGCTTATCCTGACAATATGAGCTGGCATCTCCAAAGACCCATTGTAAAAGTAGCTTTTATTCTCGAGATGCAATTGTCATCTTGAAGGCTTACTGATGAATATACCCATCCTTTACAGTTCCTTCTGAATTCTGGCTGGCTGGTTCAACTCAACTTTTGTGGTCCAAACTCCTCTTCAAACTGACTGATTCGATCTGGCTTCTCTCAGCTTCTGCTTGCCTCTGCTTGGTCTCAAACTAACTCTGGAATATTGTTCTAATCTTCTCGTTCCTTCTTATTCTCTGGCTCCTTCTATCTTGACTTGTCTCTGTAAAACTATTATAATAAAACTGCCTTCCCTTCCCCCTCCCTCTATGTGTGTGCGCGTGCGTATGTGTGTGTGTGTGTGTGTGTGTGTGTGTGTGTGTGTGTGAGAGAGAGAGAGAGAGAGAGAGAGAGTGCACATGCATGCATATGTCTCTCTCTGTCTCTGTGCTACTCTTTTAAGTTATCTTTCTTTCCGGTCTCTTATAAGAGATGGGTATATTCTATCTCAGATTCATTCTGTCAAATCTTTCTCTGATATTGTCATTTTGTATGCCCCTCAATTAGATGTCACTTTCAGATGTGGCTGCTCCCTTCTACAAACTAACCCTTCATCTTTGGGATTAAAGGTGTGTACTAAGGGCATGTCTGTATTCCAGCTGGAGGGATTAAAGGTGTGGGACATGTTTTCATTCCAGCCAGATCACACAGACCTAGCTAGGCCTTTGGATGTGATCCCTTTCCAAAGCAGCCGTGCAGCTGGATTTAAATTCCTCTACAACCCACAAGGTTGAAGAACCCAACCTACTCCTTCAAATTGTCCTATGACCTGCTTGTACCCTATAACACAACATGATCACACACACATAAGTAAATAAGTAAGATAATAAGTAAATACAACTTTAAATATTGTTTTCATGAGAAGAAAAAGAAAAATACTATTCTGGGAGCTATTGGCTGTGTCAACAGGAATACAAGATACAAATTATTGTCCTACCGCTATGCATACAGTGTAAGGCAAACCAATTTCTAGACTGAATGAATGATTATGTGATGCTCTCTGCTCATTCTTTTCCCCTTATATTGAAAATAGATTCTTTTCTCATACATCTCCTTCCTCTACTCCTAGAAGTTCCTCCCCATATCTGCTATATGATATGAAATGATAAAACAAAAACTAACACATCAGAATTGGACAAAACAAACAGAAAGAAAGAAGCCCAAGAGAAGGCACAAGAAACAGACACATTCATATTCATACTTAGGAATCCTACAAAGACACTAAACCAGAAGCCATAATATATATCAAAGTACCTGTAGGGTAAAAGAAGAAAGGAAAACTTATGAAAAAAAGTAAAATTTAAATAATAAGATAAAAATTTAAAACATCAAAAGTCCTAACACAACATTAGGAGACAAGGGACCTGCACAGATGCCCTTGAGTTTGTTTTCTGTTGGCCATCTATGACTGGGCATTGAGTTGTTTGTTTTGCCAGGCAGTGGTGGTGCACACCTTTAATCCCAGCATTTGGGAGTCAGAGGCCAGCAGATTTCTGAGTTCAAGTCCAGCCTTGTTTACAGAGTGAGTTCCAGGACAGCCAGGGCTACACAGAGAAACCCTGTCCCAAAAAGCAAACAAACAAACAAACAAATAAACAGACAGACAAAAAAAAGAGTGGTTTGTTTCCTCAATGAGACTCCCTTGGAGGAAACTAAGTTTTCATTTGTAAATGTATATTTGCTTTACATTGCTTCTGGATTAGGGATGGGAACATGTGCCTATTTCTTTCAGTCCTAAGGTCCCATCTGGTGCAGACCTGTGCAGCCCCTGCCTCTGTTCATTCTCTATGTGCCCGGGTCTCCACAAACCATAAACTTAAAGTCAGTAATAAGTCAGTTTCCTTCTACTCTTATTATAGGATTGCATTCTGACAGTATAAAACACTCTTGTAGTGCTTCAGGAATGGAACAGTGGTGACATAAATTCTGCTAGATAAATCTGATAGCTCTAGGAACGTTGACATCATTCTTTGCTGACTGCCAGTATGAAGAAAACTAGCCTTCCCATTCCCAGTCTAGTCAGTTCAATCCATTCATAAGATGTTTCCAAAATATGGGAAAACAAATGCTAAGGAAAAGACTTGAACATAAAGGTGAAATGGATTACTCATTTTATGGCAACATGGTGACCCTTTAGTGGCTATCTGGGGTAGGTATGCTTTCTTTAAAATCTCTTGGAGATTAATAAGATAGAAGTAATTGTGAGTGGTCTAGACCACTCCTATGTTTTTTACATTTTATTATATTATTGTTCTGTGTCTATACGATGTGTATGTGTGTGTGTGTGCGTGCGTGCGTGCGTGCGTGCGTGCGTGTGTGTGTGTGTGTGTGTGTGTGTGTGTGTGTGTGTGTGTGTTTGCAGCATACTGAATAGGGAACTGGTTCCCCTGAAACTGGAGTTGCTGAGTTGCTGAAGATTGCGAACCATCATGTGGATTCTGGGACTTGAACTTGGGTCCTTTAGAAGAGCAGCCAGTGCTTCTAAAAGCTAAGCTGTATCTCCAGCTCTTTTATACAAAGGAGCTCACTTGCTAGTTTAAAACCAAACAACTTTTACTTACTTGGGAGTCACATACTTTTGTTCAAAATGCATGATTTATTTCATCACTAATCACCTTTCTATGGTTTTATTTTAGTAAAATTCATTCTCCAAAGCTAGCTCTGATGTACTAAGCACTGTTTTAGAAGAAGAGTTCCCATGTATTCTCCAAAGGCATCTTCACTGGAAACTGAAATAACTCCCAAATCTTTGTCAAAGGAAATACGTATCCTTCTCCTACAATAGGAAAGTCTGGGGAGACTGCACATAAACCATGACTCCCAGTGCTCTGCAGCACAGGTCTTTGCCTCTTCCTCTGAGGTCCTTTTGCTCCCTATTCTCATTGACAAAATTTCAAGAATTGGTCTGTGTTTTCTCAGCACTAAATCTATGCCAGGCCCCAGCAGCTTTGTGTAAGAGCTGTCTATATTCTGTCCAGTGGTTCTCATCTTGGAAATTTCTGTGGCATCTGTGGCTGTGTGTTTTATCTTCCTATAAACGCTGGTATTTCACTTGGCTTTCTTTGGTTTTCTACTCTGTTTTGGGTGTTTTAACAGCTGTTACTATTGTTAGTTGTTTTCTTTTTAACAATTGTATGTGTATGTGTATGGGTGTTATAAGCACACATGTGTATGTGGGTTCATGTACCTGTGTACTCATACTGAGGACATCTGGTGTCCTACTCTATCACTCTCTGTCTTATTTCTTGAAACGGGGATGGACTATCACTAAACCTGGAGCTAGGCTGGCAACCCGAAAGCCTCAGTGACCCTCCTATTTCTACCTGCCACAGTTCTGGGCTTATAGGCACATGTGCAGAGCCATGTCCAGTTTTTGGCATGGGTGCTGGAGATTTGAACTCATATCCTTGTCTTGCACAGAAAGTGCTTTTACCAACTGAGACATCTCTTTGGTCCTATTGTTAATCCTATAAAGAAATTGGCGTTTATTTTAATACACTAACATTTTTTATGCTATTGATTATTCTCATCCAGCTAATGCTTTGAACTTGTTCTGTTTCTTTTCTGACTCCTTAATACAGATGTTTAGGTTTTCTTAGTCTCCTATTATAAGCATTTGGTTCAATAGGCCTCAGTCAAACACCACTTTCAGGGTACCTCCACATTGACAGGTACTATAGAGTTGCACTAAATTGTAATCTTCTTATAGTATCTAATATTATCTGTACAATGGTCTTTTGTAACCATTTAAAAGCATACAGTATGTTTAGTTTCTATTCTCTCACTTATTCTTAATTTTGAATGTAGTTGTGGTCAGAAAGAGATATTTGATAATGGATTTTTATATATGAATTAGATTATTTTAGCTTCTAAAACATAGTCAAATTCTGAAAAGTTGTGCTTCAGTCATTCATCATGTGCTTCAGTTATTTTGTGTAATGTATTTACATGTGTATGTCAGTAATATAAATTATCCTTAGACATATATGTTTTTTTTAAAGTAATAATATTTTATTGGTAACTTTACAGTATATAGCACATCTTTATTTTTGGCTTTATATCTTTTTCTGTATTTATTTATTATCTTTTGAATATAATTTTTCTTTATATAATATGCTCTGATCACAGTTGCCCTTCCCCCAACTCCTCCCAGGTCCTCTTCACCTCCCTGTCCATCCATTTTTATGTTTTTCTTTTCTCTCTTTAGAAAACAAATGAGCAAATTTAAAAAAAAAAACAGAATTTTTAAAAAAGAAAAACCACAAGATGCACACATAAAGAAAACCCATGAAAATACAAAATAGGAAGCCATCACTTACAAGCAAAAGAGCAGTAAAACAAAAAACTTCCCAAGCAAATAGATATGGGACATAAATCTATAAAAATACCACTGAATTCATTTTGTGTTGGCACTCTGCTGTCCTACCCTTAAATTTGCTTTATATGCCTAGTGAGGCGCCATTGGAGAAAACTGGCTTTTGCAAGTAGTTGCTTGAACATCCATTTCACCTTCTAGTCTACTTCTCTACAATACTATGAGTGTTACAAACTGTTTTTGATTGATATTTATATGATATGACTCTTTCAATCATGTGACGTTCAACATTTCAGTGGTGTTTTATTTTACATATGTGTAGTTTAATTAATACATATTTACATTTTTAAAAATAAATTAGGCTCAGATCGTCATTACTTTTTAACTTTTATTTGCTTATTTATTTCTCAAAACAGTTTCTCACACTGTAGTTCAGGTTAGAATCATGTAGTTAAGCAAACATTACACCAACCTCTTGAATAGGCTTCCTGAGCGCTCAGATTTCATTCACACTAGGCTAAGTCACTGGTGTCTGTTTGTTTGTTTTTAAAATCTAGACAAGAAAAAATTATAATCACACAGCTAATTAGGTTCATTTGTTCCATTGTTGTGATTTTTGCCATTGGCCCAGTTTGGGTATTTCTTTTTGCTCTGCTGCTACTGTCTTTTAGATGGTTTAAGATTCATTTCCACATTTCGTTATCTGAGCACTGCCCTGATGTGTAACTGGGTATTTGCAGGCCCACACATTGGTTACTGCTTCTATTTCTCCCCATAAAAATCCTACCAGCCGGCATGAGTTATGTCTGCTTGCACTGTGGCTCATTATTTTCATCAACTCGAGGAAATAGAGGAAGTCTCTGGCATCGATTCATCTGCATTCATTCAGAAGGATAAGCATTCCCAAACCAGCCTTTCATTTGAGGATATTGCGAAATTGAGTCTGTCGACATCCTGTCATGGAGTAGGGAAGGGCCCCTGATATCCCACACCTCCCTGAGAAGGAGATGGAGAGACATTTTCTTCAGTGTTTTAAATCACTAGTAAGCTGTGTGTGTTTCTACAAATAAACTTTTACCCTAGCTTCTGTAAGCAATTCTAATGAAACAGACACTGAGTCACCAAAATAAAATAAACAAACAAACAAAAACAGGCATGAAGGTAGAAGGTAGAGTAGTTGAAAAGAAGGGGATCAATGGAAATGACACGGTGGAAAATAAAGGGTCGTGGAGGGAGTAAATATGTGACATTAGATATGTGTATGGATATGCCATAATTAAGCCTTTTGTGCATAATTAATATTTGCTAATGAAATATTTAATCTAATTATATAGGTTTGGAAAATGTTAGCTGTTTCCACCAGCTACAAAAGCATTCTGCACTTAACCAGTGGAAAGGCTGGTGAAGAAGAGGTGCAGTCCGTGCGTAAGACATTGAACAAGAGCATACTCTGTACTTAAAGGCAGTGAGGCTGGTAGAAGGCTGTTCTGTATATATTCAGAAATGGCTATTTTCTTCCTCTACTGCTGTCATAAAATACAATGACAAAAGCAACCTGTGAGAGAAAGGTTTAGTCTCACAGTTCAAAGGTATAATCCATCTTGGTAGGGAAGTCAAGGCAGCAGAGACTTCAAGCAGCTCAACACAGCAAATCCATAATCAATAAACAAAGAGAAATAAATGCTTGCTGCCGCCCATATTTCTTTCTCCATTTTATACAATCAAGAATCCTCTGCCTACATTTAATATGGGCCTTTCCAACATCAATGAAGCTAATCAAGATAATCCCCCACAGATTAGCACATTCCCAGGTATTCTCATAAAGTCGGCAAGTAACACTATCACAGGTATAAGTGTGGAGGGTGGAGAAAGAATTCGAGAGGGATAAAGAAGCTGAGGCCCCTGAAGAGCACTTGAACTGCATTTCATTCATTGCATAAAGTAGCAATCTATCTACTTGGCTAATATCTCTCACTCCAATGCTGCTTAAGCTTTGACATACCTATGAGTCACCTATGATTGCACTTAAAGGGAAAATCCTAGTTCTTTGGATATGAGAGATACTTTGTCATTCCTATCAAGAGACAGCTCTGCTATTATTGCTAGTGGACAGGCAACATTTTGAGTAATGGTGAGATATATCTTAGATAGTTCTCTGAGACAGGAACCATGTTGCATTCACCCTTAACTTCCTAAATCTTAGCATTCTGCATGGCACATAATAAGTTTGTTATAAATAAAGATTAAAGATAAAGGAAGATCCAGATGAAGGATTTGTTTCCTAAATTTTTCCCAGCATTCTTTTTATAGTATTATGTATGTATCTATGTATCTATGTATTTATGTATGTATTTAGCACCCCCCATTTTCTTCTCCCAGTCCTTCCTCCCCCTTCCCCTCATCCAATTTTCCTCCTTTTTTTAAAGATTTATTTATTTATTATATGTAAGTACACTGTAGCTGTCTTCAGACACACCAGAAGACGGCATTAGATCTCATTACAAGTGGTTGTGAGCCACCATGTGGTTGCTGGGATTTGAACTCATGACCTTCCGAAGAGCAGTTGGTGCTCTTAACCCACTGAGCCATCTCACCAGCCCCCTCCCTTTCACTTTAGAAAAAGGGAATCCTTCTTTGGATATCAATCAGCCTTGGCATATTAAGTTGCAGTGAGACTAGGCAGACCTCCTATTGAAACTAGATAAAGTAGCCCAGTTAGGGGAAAGAGATCCAAAGGCAGGCAACATAGTCAGGGACAGTGCCTGCTCCTGTGCTTAAGGGTCTCACGTGAAAACCAAGCTACACATCTATTATGTATGTGATGAAGACCTAGGTCAGCCCCATGCATCCTCTCTCGTTGGTTGTTCATTCTCTATGAGACCCTATGGACCCAGCTCAGTTGATTCTGTGGGTGTCCTTGACCACACAGTCTCCTATAATTCTTTCTCTCCCTCTTCCAGAAGATTCCCCAAACTCCACCTAATGTTTGGCTGTGGATTGCTGCATCTGTTTGCTACATTTTTTTTAAATTACTTCTGTGTGGATGTGTGTATATGTGGGCATATGTCTGTATTTATGGATATCTATGCATTTGCGTGTGGCTGTATATGATGGCCAGGTATTGTTCCTTGGTTTTTGAGACAAATCCCTCACTGAGACCTAGAGTTTACTGCTTAGGCAAGGCTTGATGGCCAGTAAAACCTGAGGTTCTTTCTGCCCCAACCTCCCCAGCACTAACATAACCAGAACATGTCACTAGGCCTTGTTTTTTACATGAGTGCAGGAGAGTAAACTTGGGTGTTGCTGCTTTTGTGGCAAACATTTTACCTAAGAAGCTCTCTCTCCAAATCCTGAAGGATCTTTTAAAAAGGGCAACAGGAACATTCCAGTCTCCATCTGCGCCCCGGTGTTAACCCAGCTCACAGTACCCAACTCCTGCCCGGAGAGAGCTGGTCTCCCAGGAGTGCTGACATACCTAACATCACAGGCACACAGGAGGGATAGGCTCCAGACAGAGACAGCAAAACCAACTAACACAAGAGATAACCAAATATCAAGAAGCAACTGCAAGAATCTAAGCAATAGAAATCAAGACTACTTAGCATCATCAGAACACAGTTCTCCCACTACAGCAAGTCCTGGATACCATAACACATGGTAAAAAAGATTCAGATTTAAAATCACATCTCATGATGAATGAAAGAGGACTTTAAGAGGGACATAAATACCTACTTTAAAGAAATACAGGAGAGGGCTGGTGAGATGGCTCAGCGGATAAGAGCTCTGACTGCTCTTCCGAAGGTCCTGAGTTTGGATCCCAGCAATCACATGGTGGCTCACAACCACCTATAATGAGATCTGACGCCCTCTTCTGGTGCATCTGAAGACAGCTACAGTGAATTACACAGAGCAAGGGTGGGGGTGGAGAGAGCTGGCCAGCAGAGGTTCAGAGTTCAATTTCCAGCAGCCACACACATGATAGCTCACGGCCATCTGTACAGCTACAGTGTATTCATACACATAAAATAAATAAAACTAAATCTTTAAAAAAATACAGGAGAACACAAATAAATGGGTAGAAGCCCTTAGGAAGGAAACACAAAAATCCCTTAAAGAATTGTAGGAAAACATAACCAAACAGGTAAAGGAATTGAACAAACCTTCACAGGAACTAAAAATTGAAATAAAAATAATAAAGAAATCACAAAGAGAGATAACCCTGGAAATAGAAAACCTAGGAAAGAAACCAGGAGTCATAGATGCAAGCATCACCAACAGAATACAAGAGATAGAAGAGAGAATCCTAGATGCAGAAGACACCATAGAAAACACTGACACAGCAGTCAAAGGAAATGCAAAATGTAAAAAGCTCTTAACCCAAAATATCCAGGAAATCCAAGACACAATGAGAAGATCAAACCTAAGGATAATAGGTATAGAAGAGAACAAAGATTCCCAACTTAGGGGGGCAGTAAATATCTTCAACAAAATTATAGAAGAAAACTTCTATAACCTAAGGAAAGAAATGGACAATTTTCTACACAGATACCAGGTACCAAAGTTAAATAAAGATCAGATCAATGATCTAAACAGTCTCATATCTGCTAATGAAATATAAACAGTCACTAATAGTACTACTGTATCAAGTTTGAAGAAGATGACTTTATAAGTTACTCTTTCTCTGAGATGAATGCTTTTCAAAATCACCACAGCCAATGAACCAGATTCTTACCCTCACCTAATGTGTGTGCCACCCTCCAAGCAGGACCATTGTTCATTGAAACAGTTAGTGAATAACTTCATGGATAGATCATCTTAATACACACACCATTTCTTAAATGAATGTAACCTGTTCTCTGTGGGCTGAGAATAAAGTCATTCACTCAAGTCAAATAGCTTTGACCATAGCAGGAAGTCTGTATCCAAAAATCGTGCCTACAATTCATTCCTTAGCACAGCAGAACTGTCAACTCTTAGCTTAGCTACGATGGAGGTAAAATCCTTTGGTGATGTGAGGGTCATTGAAGTATAGTCTTATTACAATGAACTCCAATGTCTAAAAATTGTTCTTATTTTGGGCTTGTACCACAGTAAGAGCCAAGATTTTAAACTCTACTAGAAACAAAACAAAGAAAAAGACTTTATTATTTATGTTCATTTAAAAAACTAGTAGTGATGGTTTTTTTTTTTTTTTTTGCTTCTCTGCCCCAAGCCCCCACTCTCTATAGTCTCTAATACTCACGGTGATTCTCCTTTTCTTTTTTTATTAGATATTTTCTTTATTTACATGTCATATGATATCTCCTTTCCCAGCTTCCCCTCCAAAAAACCAAAAAACCAAAAACCAAAAAATAACAAGAACAAACCCTTGTACCCTCCCCCCTCCCCCTGCTTGCCACCTCACCTGCTTACTGACCCTGGCATTCCCCCACACTGGGGCATAGGACCTTCACAGGGCCAAGGGCCTCTCCTCCCATTGATGACCGACTTGGCCATCCTCTACTATACATATGCTGCTGGAGCAATTAGTCCCACCATGTGTACTCTTTGGTTGGTGGTTTAGTCCCTGGGAGCTCTGAGGGTACTAGTTAGTTCATATTGTTGTTTGTCCTAAGGGGCTACAAACCCTAGTGATATATTATTTTAAAATATACAGCTAATATGTTTGGAGTTATTTAAAATTTATATTGAGAAAAACATATGTATTTTCAGTACTACTGCAGACAAGCTTCTACATAAGACTGTTAAATTGATTGTTTTATATCAAACAACTTTTATACTACTCATTTTTATTATTATAATATTTTATAAATTTTAAAGAATATGACAAAATAAAAAAAAGGTATTGCAATATTGAAGGGATGGTCTCTGGGAGGAGTTGGGGTACAAAAGGGAAAGAAGAATGTGATGTAATTCTATTTACTTAAAATATGTTTTTAAATGTTAACAAATTCAGATAAACTGAAATTATGGATCTTTTTTCATCATAATGCAATAAAACTTAAATCAATTTAAAAAAAAAAAGAAAAGAAAAAAAAAGAAAGCAGGCTGGGCAAACCCAGGAGGAACAAGCCAGAAAGCAGCACTCCTCATGGCCTCTGCCTCAGCTCCTGCCTCCAGGTTCCTGCTCTGTTTGAGTTCCTGTCCTTACTTCCTTTGATGATGAAATGTGATGTAGAAGTGTAAGCCAAATAAACCCTTTTCTCTCCAAAAAAAA
>JADRCC010165639.1:0-11108 GCA_019843855.1 Hylomyscus alleni
TCTTCTTCTTCTTCTTCTTCTTCTTCTTCTTCTTCTTCTTCTTCTTCTTCTTCTTCTTCTTCTTCTTCTTCTTCTTCTTCTTTTCTTCTCCTCCTCCTCCTCCTCTTCCTCCTCCTCCTCCTCTCCTCCTCCTCTTCCTCCTCCTCTTCCTTCTTCTTCTTCTTCTTTCTCTTTCACACTCTCTCTCACTCTCTGCCTCTATGTTTCTCTTCTCTCCCCCTTTCCCTCATCCCACTCCTATGAGAGAGCACAGCCTGAAAATAGTCATCTAAGCCAGGAAGAGGGATCCAGTACATAATCATGCTGGGAGAAAATGAAGCAACTGTTCACCCATTCACTTCCTAGTGTTTTGTTCTGGTAGTTGAACACAATTAACATTCTTTTATTGGTAAACATTTTCTTGTCACTTGATTTTTAATACTTAGGGGATGCTCAAATTACTTTGAGAAGCATGGAAAGTACCTACAAAAACAAAAAATAAGGGAATGAACCCTTTAAGATGGATCAATATGCTTTGCTCTTTTTACAGTTGAAAGAACTATGTAGGGATCCATTTCCTGTTGCTATATCAAAATACCTGAACTTAGATACTGAAATAGAAAATAGGGTTATTTAATTCAGTTTGGGGAGCAGAAGGTCTACGGAACCTTGTCTATCTGGCCTCTGATGAAGAACTTTTTTCTGAATCACTACTTGGCAGAGAAGCAGAAAGAAAAGAGAACAGTACAAACATATATATACATATATGTATATATATGTATGTATATATATGTATACATATATGTATATATATATGCTGTATTGTACATATGTACAGTACATATGTATATAACTTTGTATTGGTCTACAGCAACCCACTCTCACGAGCTCTGATGCCCTGCTTGTGACCAATGTTACTCCCCTGAGAGTAATGCTTCTAATGATTCAGTCACCTTCAGTAACGTCTCCACACCCTAATACCATCACACTGAGATCCAAGCTTTTAGCACTTGAACCCTATGGGGACACACCTATCTTAGTCAGGTTTTCTATTCCTGCACAAAACACCATGACCAAGAAGCAAGTTGGGGAGGAAAGGGTTTATTCAGCTTATACTTTCTACCTTGCTGTTGATCACCAAAGGAAGTCAGAACTGGAACTCAAGCAGGTCAGGAACCTAAGACTACCAGCCCAGGAATGGCACCACCCACAATGGGCACTCCCCACTTGATCACTAATTGAGAAAATGCCTTACAACTGGATCTCATGGAAGCATTTCCTCAAGGGAGGCTCCTTTCTTTGTGATAACTCCAGCTTGTGTCAAGTTGACACACAAAACCAGCAAGTACAACACTCAAACTATCATAGTTCTTGAAGAACAAAAGGATTCTTCCCAGTCCTCTAATCTGAAATGTAGCTTGTGTTAGAGAGTGTGATTTCTCTAATTTCAGCCCCAGGATTTCTAGTGTTTACTGTGTATTCTGCCATCTATTTACATCTTACACACATTTTGCTGATTCAAATATTTTGACTGACTTGAAAATTTATGCAACATGCCGATATAAGATTTCTTGGTTCTATATTGATGCCTAAATATTTTGATGGTGTTAAGTAGAAACAGTCCTCCATAGGGAATGTTTTTTACAGGAAAATAACTGAAGTACCCATGCCATAGAGTCATGTTAAGGAATTTACAAACATGAGTATTTCCCAGTACTTAAAGGTTTTAAGAAAACATATACAGTGAAACATATACAGATGTTGCTTTTGCAAATATTTTGTATGTTACTAGTGCAATATTGGCAGTCATTGGAAGAGCAGCATAATATCTTCATCTATAGTAGGTAGAAAAGGCTTACAGGCCTGAAAAGACATGATGAAAAAAAAGAATTATAAATTGCTGGGCATAACAGACTTTCTATGAGTGTAAAGCATGAGACCAATGAATTCACAGATAGGAAAGTATGGGAACTGCACAATTGGTCTCACAGCTCTGTTCATCCAATTGGCTCTACTGTATTTGTGTGGCATGAGGAACACATTCTCCAGTTGGACTCTATGTCCTTCCTGTGATGGTGGGTGACTGGCTTCAAGTATTATCTTAGAAGAAACAGTCTTCAAATCTCAAAACCAATGGTTTGTAAGATCGTCACTAGCTTCCTTTTTTATAGGAGATTTTATCAGGGAAAAATATTTAAAGATCTAGGAATGACAATAGCAGAAGAAAGATTTTTTTCTTCTTAAATTATCTTCAAGGAATTATTTCCTATTCTTGGATTTTGAAAGGCTGGCATTAATAGTCTTCGTGCTCCAACAACTGGTCCAGCCAAACCCTGTATCATTTAAAGATCTTTTTGGAAAACAGGTAAGGATTTATAAAATGATTTAATAATGCAGCCCTTGTGGTGTTCCTTCCATTGGGGTCACATTCTGCTTGCTCATTCTTTAGCTCAATATAGATTACTTGTAGAAAATAATTAAAATCAGCTTCAACTTAGGTCAAATCATGTCCTCTCTTGAGTTTGTTTAGAAGAATCATTTTATCCATTTTATAAGTCAAAAAAACTCTTACAATTACTAAAGTGTCTGTAACATTTATAAAAACATTAAGTTATTTTCTGTGTGCAAATGGGAAGTAGTGGCCATTAATTATTTGCCTGTTCACAGTAACAGCTGCCTAGTGAGCCCTGTCCAGTTGTCATAGAAAATGCTCATATTTCCCCCTCTATGTCATTGTTCCCACAGAAAACAAGGGGACATTTGTTAACCCAATTGTTTCAATCTTGCCAACCCTACTGGGCTAGCTAATATCCTGATTTAAGATCTTATCTAATTCCTTCCAACAGCTACCTTCAGACTGGATGGGTTTATGTAGTTGATTTCATCGCTAGAGGTATTTGACAAGAGCAAGAAAGTCAAAACTTTTAGTGACATGAAATGAACCACTGCCTTTATAGTCTTGACATCTTTCTGTGTGTTTTTTTTATGAATCATCAGAATATGAACTCTGTCTTCTCCCAGCACAGCATGATGATTCAGTATCAGTACATTTGACCTTGAAACTACCAAATGTCTTAAGCACTAGTTTATGCGATCTTTGCATGGTATGGCACCCTCTCATAGGGTGGTTCCTAAGAGGAAAGGACTGAGCAGAGCTAGCATGTGTGTGATTTAGAGTGTAAGGTCTAGGAGTGTGACTCCTGTGGTTCTAGGACTTTTGGTTCTCTCCAAATTAATGTCTTATCAAAACAGATGAGTGCTAGCTAGAAGAGTAATCAACCTTGCCTGTAGGGTCTCTTCATATATTTATGTGTAGACTCTAATATTAACTCTTTTTCATGCAAAGTTGTTTCCAGTACATATGAGTAGTGATGCCAAAATTAATACCCATTATACCCTGGCTCCTTAGGAACTCATCATCTAGGAGAAGAAAGAGATAGATAAATACATTGGAGGAGGTTAAACGTGATGAAATAAATAATGACAGCTATAAAAACTCCAACTCATGTTAGAGTTGAATTTACATATTGACAGAAATTCAGATGGTCAAATCTATGAAGGACACAAGGCAAATGTCAGCTTGGTTTGAGTTCCGAATTGAATAATCCAGTAGACTAGGATTTTCTATTTGAGTAGGCACTTGTTCTTTTTTTTGTTTGTTTGTTTGGATACAAGACAGAAAACCACTGCATGTATTAAGTTACATTGCCTTACATGGTTTGGGGAAGCAAAGCCAAAAAAACATCTACCGGATATTCCATGAAATGTTGTTTATGTGAGCCAACAGAAAGAATTAGTTTGCACATCCGTATCAAATGCCCACGCTCTCAGCTCCCCAATTCTTTATATAGCTGTCATGAAACAAAGATATGCCTAATTGGCTTTGCCAGCAGTAAGGGATAAGCTATCTTTTTTTCCCCTCCCATCTTTACTGGCTGCGACTTTCATTCCTGATTTGATATGGAACACATAGCTTCCTCTAAAAAATGGATCTGTGTTAAAATGAATCCATATACAGATAGACTTTTGCAGAGTCTCCAAAAAGCAATGACATGTAGGAAGTTTCTGGTACTGTGGACACTTGTAATTTGGGACCTAAGACTGGCATTTCCGTTAGGGTGACAAATATGTCATGTGGCTTGGGGCAGATGCCACTCTATGCCTTGTATTACATTATGCACGGTCAGTGAACTTAGCCTTGATTTATTCTTGATACTTATGTGTTGTACACATCTAATGTCTTCCGTGAAATAGTCTTGGTTCCCAACATTATCATACTCATGATGAAGACACAGACCTTCACATGTGTGTAGAATGATTGTAATCACTACTACTGCTACATTTTCTTTCCAGTCATCTTAGAGGATCTTACTTAATTTTTGCCCTTCATTTACTCTTTTCTCATATTTTTCTCTATAGAAATCAGATTTTAAAAATAGGGCAAGTTATTTAAGAAGGCACGATATAGCTTCTGTTGATTTTGCTTTTTTAAAAAAAAAATAAAATAAAAAATAAAACCTAGTATCTTTGTAAAATACAGCAAATCTTTAAATGCTACAACTGGAAATATTTTGACATTTTATATAAGTAATGGATAATGTCATAATGGTCAAAGATGATCACATTTTTATTGACTATAGAGATCACAGCTACGTTTATTTCTGAGCTCTAGATTTATCTACAAAAACGTGCATGTAGTAGAAAAGGAAGAAAGGAAGAAGTATAGATGTCTGAGGAGTATTTATGCCTAATTTTACACCATTTTATACTCGAAATGTATCATTTCTTTGTTTGACAATATTTAAGCCAATATTTCCCCTTTTTTCTTGGAATATTCATTTAAGAATAAATACATTTGTCAAGACACGATTGGTTCTAAGAGACATGTTGAAGGTCTGCTTTCTTGGGCAGTAGGAGATATTTCTTACCCTCTGGAATGCACAGTTGAGGCCTGGTTTTAGGTAAGGTTTGTGGTTGATGTTCTTAGAGGCATATGAACCTGGGCATGCCTTTTCAGTCACTAAACTTAAGTTCTACTAAGATCTATTCTATTCAGGCCATCTCTTCGTTTCTTCAAAATGGTCATCCCAATGCTACACTTTAAATTCCAAGTCTGAATAAACAAATAATAGTCTTTTCCCTAGGATTTCAACCAGCTACCATCTGTATTTCAGTTTGAGTTTGACCAACCTATGATTGATTCTTGAATGTCTCACTCTTCCTAGGTTCATGGTTAGTTTTTGTCTTTTTTCCACCCTAGAGAGGAAGCAGTATCCTCTGGATGCATTTGGTTTAGCAATCCAGTGGAAGGTAAACCCACATATTAAATGTTATTGCTATTATTGGAAAGGAAAGCATACATGCCAGTCTTGAAAGCAAGCAGACACAAAATTGTCCACAACCAAAATTATATTTTGGTGTTCCTACCATGGATGATTTAGGCTATCGTATAAGTGATTATATAGAAGACATAAGTGTGGGTACCAGTTACAGGCACCCAGATCTTTGCAATGCATGTGTCACACATTCCTAGAATCTAAAGTATGCCTAAGCAACAAGTACTTTCTAATACAAATGCCTAAGCGCACAAATACTCTGTAGACTAGGATCTGTGGGAAGGCTGCTGTCTCAGTCCAGAATCTGGCTCAGATAGCATACTGCATGGGTACCAGTCTTCAGATGTCCTTTGTACCTCTCTTCTGTTATGTCTACCTTTGTATTCTCTCTCCTTTTAAATGCTCAGAGGGATGCTCCATCTCAACTGGTGTTATGTCCACTAGCCTAGTGCACATTTTATACATTCTTTCTAAGGATATATGCTCTTGAAATTTTATTTCTAGCTATGAAATTAATGTGTAAACCAGTTTAACATCAACTAGAGCTTCAGTGGAGTTATTTGGTATAACATGAAGGTCCTTTCTGGAGTTGGTAATAAATCGTCTCCCTAATATGTTCAGAGCTTAAGCTTAAGCTATCTCCCATGGGAAGAAAGATCTCAGCAAAGTGAATTCAGTTTTAGAGAGCTGTGGTAGATTTAGTTCTAGGGCCTTCCCTCAGGCTTGATATCGTTCATGGAAGATTATCAGAATAATATTGTAATCTTTAGTATCTCTACTGAGCACACACACACAGAAAGAGAGAGACAGAGACAGAGACAGAGAGAGACACACAGAGAGAGACAGAGACAGAGAGAGACAGAGACAGAGAGACACACAGAGAGACAGAGAAACAGAGAGACAGACACAGAGACAGAGACAGAGAAAGAGAAAGAGAGACAGATTGGCAGACAGATACTAGCATTGCAATTTTATTTTTTTGTACTCACTAATCAAGTTTATAAAGAAATATTTTAGGGCAGATCCCTGCCCCCATGCCCCCCACCCCCAGATTCTGATGTGTGTGCGAATCACCTGGGGGTTTTGTTAAATGTAGCGGCTGCTTACATCCATGATTCTCCATTCTCCCAAATCAATCAATCAATGCAAGTAGTGAAGAAGCTACCATTACTCAGACTACACTTTGAGTAGCAAATCTCTAGTTGTGCTCGCAGATGCAGCAACATGAGCATATTCACATTATATTTGCAAAAATATCAGAATTTCAGGCTCATTAACGCTTCGCACATTCTTAGTACCTATTTGCCATTAGTGAATCAGCACAGCAGGCAACACAGAGATTGTACTGCCTGAAGTGTTTACTTCCATAATCCTAGAAGCAACCACTGGCCAACTCTACTCTGGAATGCAGAAAGTTTAACTTTATTGAATACATGGCTGCAGATACTACTTCTAGAAATGTCTAGAACTTGCCAGAGGAACGATTCCTGTCTTAGAAAGTGCATAACCATTGACTAGGCAATGATCTAGTCTAAGCTGCATGATGCTTCTCTTGAGTCCACCCTCTGCCTCTTTAATTCCTTCTTGCCTGCTGCTCCAACACAGTTCAAGGCTCCCACAGGGTAGTTCCTCATTTTAGATAATGACTGAGTTCTCATCTTGGTCCTTTTGAAAACGGTCTCAATTAAAATCTTTGTGTTCTACCGATTATATCCTTTTTGATCTATAATTCTCATGGCACACCACGGGCATTATAACCTTGGTAAAATACCCCAAAATCTATAAAGCTGTTAGTAACCAAATGAAAATAGTAATAGGAAATACAAGCTTAGCAACCAAACAGCCAAACATATTTCTATAAAACATTCTACATATTTGGCTGTGTACCTATCCTGGTGACATGTTAATCTACCCACAATTAGCTTTTATTTTATTGGAGCCTATTATTAATTTCAATGCCTTGGACAGTAAGACAAATGTTCCAAGTGATACTTTGCTGCCTCCAAATTAGCTCTGGAGTCTTTTTGCAGGGTGTAAATGTCACTATATTACGCACAGCACTTGAGACTGCTTCCTGAGCATAGGAGGGGTTGTGTAATTCAACCATCTTATCCTCTGGATGCTCTTCAGTATGGACAAGACCTGCATGGTGATAAGTACACGGCACACTTCTCAGTGCTCCTTCCTGACCAAGACACAGTTTGGACTTGGGCGCCACATAGTCTCCAGTGCCACCTGCCCAGTGTCACATGAGTCTCCAGTATTTTTGTCTCCTGAGATTTGGCACTACAAGTATACATTTGGCCTTAGCATGTGGTTATGTGAGATCATTGGCCTGGAGGAGGACATGGGGTGAATTCTCTCAGGTTTCCCCAAGGAAAGGTGAAGTGAAGATTTGCTGTGGGGTAAGGTTAGTAGCTTCAGCAAGATTCTGCCTCACACTGTGTCAGTGCACAGAGAAACAACTCAAGCATCAACCAGGGTTTTAATTCTGTTGATAGTCCAGCTATGCACTGAACAATCTCAGGGGTGAACATCAGCTGTCTGAGGGAGCCCAATAAATAGTAGCCCTTTCTTCCTCATATTGGAACTAAGAGTGGAGGGGAACCTGGAGTAATTGGCTGGGGTCTGTATTGATTACTCTTCTCACTGCTGTGACAAATATCTGAGGGAAACAACTTTATGAACTTATTTTGGCTCACAGTTTTGAAGTGCCACAGTTCAATAAGGCTGGGCTGGTGAAGCAGGCCTACTAATGGTAGCAGTAGTATTTGATGAACTCCTGTTCACATTGCCTGGACAGGATGCAGGATGCAGGGTGTGTGTGTGTGTGTGTGTGTGTGTGTGTGTGTGTGTGTGTGTGTAGGGGTTATACCTTCAAACACCCACCCTAAACAACTGGTTAACCTTTAACCAGCTAGTGCTGTGTCACCTCCTAAAGGTACCACAGCTTCAAACAAGCTCCAGACAGAGCATTGAAAACATGAATTCATGGAGAATAGTCTCGATTCATACCATGGCAGAGTGGAAAGGCAGCTTTTGACATTGGTCTCCGTGATATGAACCCCCTGGTGATCCCTAGGTAATCCCCTCCCCCAGGGTGTGGGAAAGACCTTACAATTTGCTTCTAACTAATAGATCGTGACAGCTGTGCTGGGGTATCATTTCTGTGATTATGTCACATGAGACTGTAGCTTCCAATTCGCCAGCAGACTCTCCACTTACTCTTTCTTTCTGATGACTTTGAAGGAGCTGGGGTGCCTAGACATTTGAGAGGCAAGAAATTGAAAGCAGTTTCTGTCAACAATGCAGTGAGAGAACTGTAGCCTTCTATTCCCCAAGAAAGGGACCCTCTCAATAGCCAAAGGACATTAAGAGGTAGGTTTTTCTCTAGTTTGAACCACTCCCAGGCTCACAGGTTCATGGAAACCTTACAAAAAACCTTGGAGAAAGGAGGAGCTAAGACACACATAGTCCTCATTAACAAAAACTGTGAGATGACGCTGAATGTGTGTTTTTAAGTGTTAAGCCAGGCTAGCAGTGGATCTTTGTTTCTAAGCAGTGGATAGGGAATACAGATGGATTTTGGAAATGGGTTGACTTATTGGTAGGTTCTGACATAGACTACCTGCTTAGTCTCTAATGCTGATGATCAATGATATTGTTATTGACTAGACACCTGTCTCTGTGTGTTAGATGGCTTTTTGTCAACTTTACACAAGTGAGGGTCCTAGGGAAGAAGAAACCTCAGTTGAGAAGATGCCTCCCTTAGACTGGCCTGTGGGAAGCCATAAAGAAGTTTATGGTTTATTTTTGTTCCTTTGATGAATGATGTAGAGGGCCCAGCCCACTGTGGGCAGTACCCTCTCTAGGAAAGGGACATAGGATCACATGAGAAGTCAGGCTCAGTGAGCCATGGAGAATAACCCAATAAATAGTTGTCCTCCATTTTCTCTGCATCAGTTCTTCCACTCAGTTCCTACCTTGACTTCTTTTCATGATGGATTATAAATTGTTAACTAATAAACCATTTCTTTCCAAAGTTGATTTGCTCATGGTGTTTTATCGCATCAATAGGAAGACCTAGAACACTGGTAAAACCTGCTCATCCACCATGGGAGCAGGAAAGAGAATGTTGTCAGCGAATCCTTTTATATGTTACTGTTGGAAGAAGGAAGGTTGCTAAGCTGACTTGGACCCTTTTACTGAACTCATTAGATGCTGAGATGTCCAAACAGGTCCACTGGAAAATAAACGGCTAGAGAGAAGACAGGATATTTCTTTTAACTAGTCTCTCCAAATATGTAAATGAAAAAGAGTTAGATATCATTGAGTCATATGGTTGCCCTGAGACCAGGCAAGCAGCTCCATGGAGAGGAAGACTATGGCAAAAGGGATGGGGATGAGGGACGTGGGGAAGAACTCTGGGAGGGGGGATGGGATGGATAGGGGGCAACATTCGGAATGTAAATAAGTAAAATAATTAATTAATAAATAAATAATAAAATTAATTAATAAAAAATAAAAAAATGTCCTTATGATTAAAAAAAAGAGAATGTTTAGGGAAAACAAACAAACAAACTCTTCTCATAGTAACCAGAGGAGAAAATGAAAATGGAGGTTCCTGTATTGATTTGAAACATGCTCACTTTTATGGTCTGCATTCCACGCAAGAATCAGCAATAAAAAGAACTGTTGAGAGCATCTCCTCTCTCAAGGCACCAACAGCCTAGGTGCAGGGCCATAACTGACAGCACAGGACTAGAACTGTATATGCTGGACTGACTTTCTCCCAGACCAATTTCCATAAGACTAAGTGGTAAAATATTTAGCATGGAAAATCACTGAGATGAACCTGTGGAAGGGATGGTGACAATTCAGATGAGACAGAGGGAAGGACAGAGCTGTGTGCCAGGTCTGTTGAGAGCCTCATCTGGCAGCACAAGACACTTGGGCACGGTGGGGGCAGCAGTGACTTGAGTTGACATCCTTGGCTAATGGATTGTTTTCTTGTAACACTGGCTTTTAGCAGGCAGAGATTTGGGTAAAGGTGCAATACCACTAGTATTTCTATTACCTTGAGCAGTAAGTCCTTTGAGAAAGCAGTTTAGAAAATAGAACCTCTTCCTAGGTGTAAGATGTCATATGGAATAGCTCTCTCAGAAGATAGGTATTTCCAAAACTTCAACCCTTCATGGTCTTACCCACCCCCCTCCTTTTTTTTTCTCAAAGTAGAGAATATGATGCTAGAAGCTCAGCTACATTATTTCCTTTGCCAGTTCACACCAGCCTCACACACACTTCAGCATCTGGCAGCTGTTGAAGTAGGAGCCAATCATCCTGAAATGTCTCCCTGCAGAAGGTGTTCTTAGGTGCTGAAGAAGGGAGGAGGGGCTGCTTGGCTGTGAAACTGAGAGCTTGTCTGGACAGTTAGTAAAGGAAGCATCCTGACATAGTAAGGTACTTAGGTTTCTGTTGTTTTAGTGTTGTTGCTGTTTGTCTGTTTTGTTTTATTTTACTAAAGATACTGTTGCAAGATTCCTCTCTCTGACACCCATGGGCTAGTTCATTGTCTTAATTTATCAATAGGTAATGGTATAGATGACAGATTGAAGAAGAATCAATGTCTGATCTCTCTTAAGGCCATCACTCCAGTGATAGAACCCATCCCTAACACTGCTTGGGTGACCAACAATCAGAGACCAGGTAGTCCAGGGACGTAGAGTAAAACTAAATGCTACTTGTCTAAAAATAAATAAATAAATAAATAAATAAATAAATAAATAAATAAAT
>JADRCC010165641.1:0-10135 GCA_019843855.1 Hylomyscus alleni
AAAAAAAATATAAGAGAGACTAAGATAAAGTACACACATTTTATCAGTGAATCTCTAACTAAAGGAAAGATAATGTTTAAATTGAAACGATGCCTGTATCCAAAATGTCAATGTGACTGTTACAAATTTCACCTAGTCCACGATTCTATAAATAATAAACAGACCACACTGTGAGGGATAGAACACAAGGACATTGCCCATAATCCAATCTCATATGCTCCACAGCAAAATGACATTTTGATGGATGACCATACCTACCTCTCTAGCCATGCTTGACCCAACACTCCTCACCTGTTGAATGCCATAGGTCCATCCTTGTTTTATTCTGTCCTTTGCCCAAACATTGTGTGCATTTTCTGCAAGCTTATCCACTAGAATTTCTTGAGGTGGTAACAGCTTCACATCAGATAAATCCAAAGGGGCTGGCTTATAGCCATTGGACATCATATAGCTACAAGTAAATGAAAAGAATACACATTTTGAGTAGATACATAATGATTCTCCTTTTCTAGATTTTTACAGATATACTTTGAAAATCTCCTATGTATATAATGTATATCAATACCCTACTATTTCCCTTAAATTACCTTCATGCTCCCTACAACTTACCTGGCTTCAAATTGCATGCTTTCTTCTTTACAAATAATCTATTGAGTCCAATTAGAACTTCCCATATGTGCATTGGTGTGGGATCATCCAGTGGGGCATGGGTAACCTACCAGTAGCTACCTCTCAAAGACATGTAACTCTCCTTCCCTAGCAGACAGCCATCAAGGGCCCATAGCTCCTCAGTGGGAGGTAGTGCCCGGGCACAGCCGCCACCTTCCGCCGAAAAATTTTTATGGGCTCGATCTTGAATAGGTCTTCTGTCGACAACCATAGCTGTCTCTACAAATAACCACAGGTGCCAGTTCATGCTACGTCAAGAGGACAGCATCTCACAGTACTTCTTCCCACACTCCAACTCTTCCTGTGCCTTCCTCTGGGGTGATTCTTGAGCTTTTGGTGTGGGAGTTGGTACAGTTAACCCATCTATGACTGAGCACCCATAGTCACACTCAGTACTATAAACAGTAATGAGTCTGTGTGTTAGTTTTATTTTATTAAGATCACATATATATATATTAAGATTATATATATATAATCACTAAGCAAATAAAGGCAAAGACAAATCGCCTCTCCTTGTAGCATCTTACAGTTAATATATCTCATAGATTTCAAAGGATAACATTGAAGAACAGTCAATAATACAAATCTATCATTATATATAAGAAAACTATTTATGTGTCATGAAAATGAAGGACACATTCAGCATGTTGCAGCATCATCAGAAACCCCTCCATTCTACTTAGGAACACAAAATGTTAAAACCAGATTGGCAAGGATAAAACTCTGAACTAAAGGCTTTCTTATAAATTAGCATAGAATGGCTACCTACTCTTGCAAAGCCCAACCTTTCCTTTTGGAATTAAAACAAAAAGCCATGACAACTGAAAATTTGTGAGCATGGAATGACTTTGCAGTTAGCTCTCCATTCCAGGAGTCATGGCCTCAAATGCCTATAATCTGCAAAGTAGCATGCAAATGTGAAAGAGCTTATATGAGTCAGGTAGATATATGTATAAGGGGGAAGGTTGAGTACATTGTGAATAGGGTAACTATCCCCAGAGTAGTTAATTATATCCATGTGAAAATATGAGTCCAGAGATGCCCATGGGCTTTAGGACTACTAACTGCCCTGACTAGAGCAAAAACTCGAACATGATAATCTAAGGCCAATTCTATATAGAACACTCTGCAAAGCATGAGATACAGAATCTATGTTAGTCATAGGAGACTGTCCACTTGCTACCTTCTCAGAACAGCTGCTTCTATCAGCTTCAGTTTGCACTGGTTCTAGCAAGCTCAGCTAGAAGTGTGCCTTTCCAGATGTCATCTCTTAGATATGATTTCCTTGACATCAGGAGCTATGACATCAGGAGACTGACTCATTGGCTTGACTCACTGTCCTCCTGTAAGCAGGATAGTGATGGTGAGCATTTCATTAAGGATGGCACTGCTTTGGCTCCAGTCACAACACTTGTGTTTTTACTGTGTGCATACCCAGAGCTGGCACTGAGGAGCAAGAGAACAAAACAGTGAATGAGCCAGCAGATGTACCAGTGAGAAACTGAATGTAGAGAGAGGAAAGACAATAGGACAGATATAGAGAGGCAAATGGAGTCTTGGTACAGAGTCCCATGTCCTTAAGGATTTATGAGTTATTCCAAAGGAGTGGAGTGCCAAAGGAGTGGAGTGAGTCTCTGCAGGGACTAGGAACCATTTCCAAGCTCTTTTGCCAACTGTTCTTCCTATTCACCATTATGTATTCATTTGAGAGCTGAGTACCTCCTAGCTCAAAATTAAGCATAGTGGCATTAAGTCTGGGAAGAAGGTGCAAAACGAGAGGGGACTTTGAAGTGCTTCTTTTTCAGTAGGTGTCTTCTGAGGGTCCCCAGTCATCTAAGTAACTGGAGGAACATTCTAAGACGATCCGTGATGTCACCTGCCTTTGTATATGGTCTCCAGCCCTCCCAGCCTTCACATTTTGCTTGAGTCATTAGAAAATTCACCTACTTTTTGGGCAATTTGACTTTCTTTAGATCCTCTTCTGCAGCTGGGTTAACATGAGCAATGTGGCACCCCAGGGCCAGCAAGGTTCTGTGACATAACACAGGAAGAGACTGGTGTCAACTGAAAGATGAAGGGTGATAAGACCCCTAATCCATGTCAGAGCTGGTTAAGTGGACAAAAGCGATTCATTTAGACCAGAGGTTGGCCAACATATTCTGTAAAGAGGCAGACAGCAAGGCTTTGTGTACCATATATCTCTGCAGCAGCTCCCCAACTCTGCCATTATAGGGTAAAGGTAACCACCAATAATATGCAAACCAATGAGCCTGGCTTTGTTGCAATATAAATGTATTTATTGAAACAGATGGCTGGTTTGTTTGTCCCACAGGCCATAATGTGCCAACTTCTGATTTAGGTGATAGCAAGCATTAGAACATGAAAGAGAAGCTTGTTAATTGCTCCACGTGGAGACATTTTCTAGTTTATAAATTCACTTTGAATTATATCAAGGACTTGGTTTCATGGAATAGACAGGATTCTAACGTTAAATCTTTAGGTCAGCAAACACTTGCTGCATGATGTCTGTATAGCACCTTGAGTTTTACTTGGTGTACCAAGACGCAAAAAATAGTTTTATCAAAAAGCATAGTACAATTAAAAATAGCATGTGTGTAAGCCTATGACATCTTTGTTATGTCAACAGACAATGTTAGAGTATTCTGCACTGACAAAGAAAAGGGAAATACAAAGAAACAGCAGTCAAGAATCACAAAGGGAATTATGGGAGTTCCACATGGACTAGGGAATCTGGGTCATTTTTAGGATCATGGCTCAATTTAAAGTTGATTAAAAAAACTTGGATTTTAGTAATCAAACTTGAAATTTGATTAAAAAACTTGGATTTTAGAAATCAAACCATATTTTCCTTTGGTTTCAACACTATCTTATTTTTTTTTTTACTTGATTTAATACTAACCACAGTAACATTTGGTCCTTTGGTTATATTTCTCTTTCTCTATTCTGTCCCTGCCTCCTGCATTTTTCTTATTTCCAGAAAAACAGCAAATGGCAAATGGTCTCTGGAGAAATATATACACTAAATACTAATGTGGGTCAGCTCCTTACTATGTTAAACTCTGTGCCATGAAGAATCACTCCTGCCTATGATTTATCAGTGTGTTGTGTTTGCAGACAAGAGGGCCACACCTTTGCAGTTTAGTTGCAATGTATCAAACCATCCACTCACTGTCTAGTCCGCATTCAATTAAACACTCACTTCAAGGTTTCTGTTGACATCTGCAGGTTATAATTCTTCTCAGTTTCAGGGAGCTTTGAAAACTCCACAAGGCAGGGATGCTGTCTTTTGTTGTCATCCCGCACCTAGGTGACAATGTAAGAGAGAAGAGGATTTAAGTCTTGACAGCTGGCACTGCCCTGTAAAAACAAAAATGAACATCCTTCGAGGGCCCAGGCAATCCATATCAGGCAGGACAAAGACAGCAGCTTGCTGATAGGTGAATGCACGTGATTCTCTGAGGAGTTTTACACATGGCTCCCAAGTTGTTAATGTCTTGAACTCTGTGGATTTATTTCAAGACAGGTGTCGGCACTTAGGACATAATTTTCCAGAGAAGTATGCTATTGTTTTTATAGGTGGTAGCCATGCTTTTATTAAAAATTCATGTCTACTATGTTACTGGAGGATAGCACGCCTTTGACCACAAAGGGCTACAGATATGGACCACCTGTGTAATCTCAAAAGCTTATTAAAAGCATGTGAGAAAAACAAAAGAATTAGATCAACTAATTTTAACAAGATATTTTATTTAGCTCCATACATGTAATATATTGCTTTTTTTTCCCTGAGAGTAAGAGTAAAATAATGTAAAAGGAAGTCTTAAAAATCCAGTGTGAAGCAGGGCATGGTGGCATATGCCTTTAATCCCAGAACCTGGGAGGTAGAGGCAGGTGGATCTCTGAGTTCAAGACCAGCCTGGTTTATAGAAGAAGTCTCAGGATAGCTTGAACTATATCAAATTAATGAAAATAAACATTCAGTGTAAGTTTTACAACCACAAGTACAGCACAGTCTCATTTAGATACCTCTCAACCTCTCAGTAGCCATGTGACTCTTGCACTGAAATGGTAAAAACCTGAGCATTAAGTCACACCTTCCTTCATTTAGTCATTTAGCAAATGCTCGAGTGTACTAATCTAGAGTTTATGAGCTTAAAAATGAGGGCAGAGAGTTCCACCCAGCTGAAGTCAAAAGTCTTAATGAAGTAGGAAATAATGATGAAATATTTGTAAGAGGGACTGCAATTTAAAATTACCATTGTGTTGACTTCTATGAAGGACAGATTTCAAGAGCATGCTGCAGAGAGGTGATCATTCATAAGGTCACTGTTTTGGGGGGCAACTATGATCATACCTAGGTGTTAGAGGGCAGGGGCTTTTTCAGTAACTAAGAGGAATATGTATCACTAGAGGGTGTCGGGGTCACAGGACGCTATAAAACTCACCTATCTTTCTGCTTCCAGAAGTGACCTTCTACAAATCACAGAGCAAAGTCATTTACATTCTCTCTGAAAAATGCTTTCTAGTGCAAGAGACTCCCTAACCCCCTCTGGTCCCCATTAATCTTAGTGATACATCTGAAAGCCCTGTTAAACAACTTCTGATTCAAAATGATGAATCAGCCCGCTACCAGCACCCACTCAGAGTCTGCTTTTTTTCTGAAGGGAAGAGAGAGAAATATGAGAGAGAAATATGGAGAGCTACATCCACAGTCCTCTAACAAAAGAAACCAAAGTTAGGAGGCAAGATGGGACCTGGGTTCCCAGTGTGCCTGTGGAGAGGTGATCTCTTCAGAGCTGGCTGCAGGGGGGCTGAAGTCTTCTGGGCTGCTACTGAATAATGCAAAAGTGAGACAGGCTGGAGGAAGAAGAGCAGTTTACTTCGCCATTCCCATTCTCAATCAAATAGAATTCAAGGAACCTTCCTCCCAATATGACAATCCACCTGGTGCTGGCCATGAAGCACATACTTTGCCAAAAGTCCAGCCGAGTTCGATTTTATTCATTCCCCAAAGCTCATGGATATTCTCAGCCAGTCTGTCTCTGATCTTCTCTAGGTGAAGTGGCAAAACAACCTGAATGAAAAGGAGTGAGAGAAAAGCCAGAGCTACCAGAATGAACTGGGTTGAAGTCTCTAATGCCCCAGCCGAACTCACTACCAATGAGGAGGGGCTGCACTCAGTGCTTTGCCTGGGTCTGACCCTTCCAAACTTCTTAAATTATTCCAGATGACTGCTGAGTTTCTGCCCTCATACATCCTACCTGAACCTTCCTGGAGCACTCCAACACATGTGCCTGTATTCAAACCCTTCCCATCCCAGAGTGGAAAGAGAGAATCAACTCAACAAAGCTGTTCTCTGATCTCTACATGTGTCCTGTAGCACAGGAATGTGTGCACTTGCAGGTGCATACACACACACGAACAGATACACACAAACACACATACACACATTGATTGATACATACATTTTCATGCACACTCATACATAGAAATACACACACAACATACACAAATTCTCAAATACACACAGACAGACACAGATAGACACAAACTCACACACACACATATTTATGCACACATACACATATGTAGAGAGACAAATGCAACATACACAAACTCTCAAACACACACACACATATTTATGCACACATACACATATGTAGAGACACAAATACAACATACACAAACTCTCAAACACACACACACACACACACACACACACACACACACACACACAGAGTCCATGCCATTCAAATACTTATGTAATACACTCACTCCATTGGGGAAGCCTTTCCTAAAAAGCTGGTAACACCAAGGAAGTTTCTCTGTTTTCCTGGTACTTTGTTCCTTTCTCTCCATAGAGACCATAAACCAAGGGCCCAATTCATTTTCTCCTATTTTCTTTAATTTGTTGTCATTCTTATTATTTTCATATCCACTGTTTGACAATCTCTAAAGAATGAGAGATCCAAATTTAAAACAGATTCTAACTTCTTTTGGCTCATGGAAGATGGCTAACATCAGACTCATACTTGCGTGGTAGCTCTTAACAGGAGCTAGGACCCAGCTGCCTACCTCAGGACAACCTCTGTAATTGGCTTTCCAACCCCAGCTTTATTACAGTGATTACTAGGGTTCCTATTATTATAACTCCATGTTCAAATTGTGGAGGGTTGATAGAGGGAACTTGTGGAGAGAATATATTATACTCTATGAAATTCCCAAAGAATTAACAAAAATATAAACACATTTAAAAATCATTGTAATCTAATTATGAAAAAGTCATTTGGGAAAATGGTATGATGTTTTTGATGAGGAACACAATGGGGAGGTTATTAGTAGACAAGTTATAACTGCTCATGGGCTTTGTTGGCTAACTAAAGGCCATCTGTATAAACTAAGTGTTCCATAGTTGATTATAGCCCCAAAGTGGATTTTCAGGCTACAGGAACCAAAAAGCTTCAGCAAAAAGGGGGAGGAAATACACTTGCTGGGGAAAGTAACCTCCATAAATAAGTCTAACTCACTCAATAGGTAACATGGGACAAAGGCGGAATCTGATTGGGATCAGCATTAAATGCTCTAGTTATTAATTTTTAACCTACAAAGTATCCTTTAATGTGCCCCAGGGAGGACTCTGAGTACCTTATATTTAAGTTCTCCTTTGACAATAATTTCACAGAATGATAGATTCTAAAAAATTACAAGGTACTCATGGTCATGAACCATATCTCTTCAAAGAGTTCACAATAATAAACTACATCTCTTCAAAGAAAATTTCGCTACTGGCTTGGAGCATTGTCTTTCTTACATAGCCCTTAAAACTCAGGTTTTGGTCTAGACATCAAAGCTATTAGGACTTGCTGTTATGATATACAGCTCCTTTATTTCCAAATCTTTGATTCGACATTACTTTATTTATTTTTCTGGTTGCTTTGATAAAATACATAGACAAAAAGCAAGTTTAAGTGAGAGTGGGTTTATTTCAGCTCATAGTTACAGCCCATCACAGCAGGCAAGCAAGGGGACCATCCAGCGTTAAGAACATGAGAGTGTGGCTGGTCACATGGCAGCCACAGTCAGGAAGAAGGAGGTGAATACTTATGCTCAGCTAGCTTCCTCCTTTGTGCGGCCTACGGAATGGTGCTATCCTCTTTGGGATGGGTTCTTACCATGTTAATCTATTCAAGACAATCCGCCATAGGCATGGCCAGAGGCTAACCTAAAATAGATAATCTCTCATGGGTATGCCTGGAAGCATGTCTTCTAGGAGCTTCCTGACATTGTCAAGCTGACAGTCAACCCTCATCGTGACACGTGTGTTTGGAGAACTCTTCTTACTGTTGGGTCAAGCACTTTCCTCCTCCGCCCCCCTCCCGGCACTTGTTTGAACTTCGTTACCAATCCTCTTCCAGGAAGGGGCTTTCATAATTTCATGCTTCTGGCAAGTTAGCAGGGGCAGTTAGCCCAGGGATGTTCCCGCTCACTGTCCTCTGCTACCTGCACTGGTACAAACAGCTCTGTGCTCAGTGAAAGGTGCTTCAGTCTCTGTCTCTAAAGCTTCCAGTCTGTGAAGAGTCCAGAATATCAGCATATGTCACTGTGGAATAAGGGTTATTTTAAGATGAAGATTATCTGGGAAACAGCTGCTACAGAAAATGTTCTGTTCCCCTATCTTCTGAAATGAAGGTTCAACCATTTCTATGCAGGGAAGACTGAGCATTGCCACCAGAGTCGTGTGAGCTCCATACATCGACATACTGTCAAAAAGGAATCACATGCCCCACATTCTGAGGACCTATTTATTGTTTCCCAGAGTTGTATTTTTCCCTTCCCCTTATTTCCTTCCTCAGTTCCTAGTAAGAGAATATATAATGTCCAAAGTCTATCTTCCTCTTTGAGCTGCTGTTCTTTGTCAGCTCTTTGCTAATTGCAATACGCCTTTTTCCTCCTCTTTCTAACCTGTTAGCCCAAGTTCAATGTTTACCCTCTGAGTTCCAGACCTCAGGAGGGTAGAAGGCAAGTTTTTCTTCTGTAATGTTTCGAATACACAGGAGTCAGACTCTCCGATTCCTAGCATCTCCAGTAACTCACAACCTCCCCAGCTTTCTAGCAGAGCTCTCCTCTATGTCCCAGAGGTTGAATTACATGTTGAAATGGGCAGGCAAATACAGCTTCCCACTTTATAGAAAGTTAAAAACACTGACTCAAGGAGGGAAGACAACTCATGATCCATGCATATAGCTACAATTCTGAACTTGGGAAGCTGAGGCAGGAGACTGCGAAGAGTTCAAGGCCAGCCTTAGGTACATAGCGAATCTAAGACCAGCCAGGGCACCTGAATGTAATTTGGTCATGTGAATGTCACGGAAGTGCATAGAGATACTTTCCATGTGGAAAGAACTCATTATTCATATGTGCTGTTAACTGTAAGTGCTTTAGAGGCTAGGCCATTTTTTATTAATTTCTCTAGCAGTGGTTCTCAGTTTGTGGGTCACCACCCCTTTAGGGGTCTCTTGTTGGTCTAAAGCTCACCCATTAGGCTCGATTGGTTGATCAAGGAATCCTGTGGATCCTCTTTGGGAAAGTTCTTCCCTTAGGAGGATAAAGGAACAGAACACTTCCTGGTAGCAATGGTCAGTCTCCTCTGGGAAGAAATGGCTGAACTCTTTGGAAAAGTTCTTCACTTAGGAGGATAAGGCAACAGGCCACTTTCTCTAACAGCTGTTTTCTGACATCTTCATTTTAAAATCACTTCTATCCCACAGTAACATATGCTGATGTTCTGGACTCTTCACAGACAAGGAAGTATACAAAATATCCTGCATACCAAGTATCACATTACTATTCACAACAGTCGCAGAATTATAGTTATGAGGTAGCAATGAAGATAATTCTATGGTTAGGGGTCAGCACAACATGAGGAACTGTATTAAAGGGTCGCAGCCTTAGGAAGGTTGAGAGCCACTGCTCTGAGGTATCTAGATTAGTGATGCCACTGCTGGGGTTGAGAAGAGGGATCAGTTGCTAATGCCAACACAAAGAACTGAGATTGATCCCCAAATTCATTGAAAAATGCTATGGCTCTGTTTTCTTATAATGCCAGCACTGGAGAGGATCCATGGGGTTTCTTGTTTAGTCAATCTGCCTAGTGGGTAAGCTTCAGGTTAAAGAGAGAACCTGTCTCAAGGTGATGGAAGGCTTTCCTAAGGATGATACTCCTCTGGCCTGCACACATATACACACACCTTCGCACACAACACACACATACACACTCACCACTCCCAAGTATACCCACCCAATCATATGTGTACAGTAAAAAAATAAAATGGTACTGGTGTGTAAAAACTGCGGAAAGCTTCTGCAGCTTCCTTATCATACCACACGAATGTGCCTCTGCCAGAATACAAATCCTGGGAGAAAGTACCCATTCCCTAAGTAGTCC
>JADRCC010165643.1:0-10000 GCA_019843855.1 Hylomyscus alleni
AAAAAAAACGTAATGAAGGGGCTCTGGGCCCAGAGTGATCTTAGCTGTTTAGTGGCCAACCCTCTGGACACAGCACTGCTTGTCCCCAAACACACACAGTGGATGTTAGGGGCCACAACTCATGTGGACATAGGGATTAGAGCTGATCCTGGGCAGGATTGACGAGGCTTCATCACGAGACTCAGAGCAGCAGAGCGTTTCCTGTGGCTTGCTTTTGAGGCAGGCTTTCTAATCCAGTGCAGCCTCAAACTTGCAATACTCATGAGTATACTCAGGAACTCGGCTTCTGAATGCTCCCACAGGCCACTTGCCTGACGCCTCCAAATACTGGGGTTATAAGTGCATACCATTATACCTGAATTGTCAGGCAACTAAAAGCTTAACTTACTTATTATTGATTGATTGATTGATTGATTGATTGACTGATCAATCGATTGCTTATTTCTTTAATTTCTCATTAATATTTTTAGGCTGTGGATGATTACAAAAGGAGAAAACACTGCAGATAAAAAAAGATTCACTGTATTTTACTTTACATTTTCATTAGACTCATGTTATCTATGTATTCATATTTTTGCCCCAAAGGGGAGCAATGTAAATGCTAGCCTACATTGTAAGAACTGCTCCTAAGTTGCTAGTAGTAATTACCAATGGAGAAATAATTGTGCAAGAAATGTAATAATTGGTATTAACAACCCCTCCCCAAAAAAAGACAGTTATTACAACCCAGTGATTCTAGTCATCAGTATTTGGTGGTATCCTCCGCTTAATGATGGCCGAATAGAAGTTAATCAAAATACATAATTCGAATCTTGATTAGGTCTTTAAATCTGAGCACAAGCATTTCCACCTTATTATTTATAGTTTCCAATCTGTGACAATAGTAGGCACAGCGTTTCTGATGCAGCACAATTGACTCAGCTACTGAGCACCAAAAATCATCTTCAACGTTCAAGCCATTGTTGAGGGAGTAGAATATTCTGTGACTGAGTGGGTTTGTCAAGGAAGACAGGTGTCTAGGCCACAAGCATGATCGCAGGGGACCGAGGCAGGATCTGCCAGACAAGGTGTGGGAGGCATAAGAGAGCTGAAGAATGAGGGGACAGAATGAGACCCCAGAGGAGAAAGGGCAAGTGCTGGTGGGAAGCTGCAGGAAGGCAGGCAAGCACCTGTGTGGGCCAGGGATTGGGCTTGTATTGTAGGCAAGCCACAGTCCTGATGTTCTGTGAGCTTGGAGATGCTGGGACTGGAGACACAGTTGTCCCCCTGACCCCTTACAGGTCAGATGATATGATGGTCTGAATAAGAATGTCCTCCCCACCCCTTGACTCCCCATAGGTTCATGTATTTGACGTCATCAGGGAGTGGCACTACTTGATAAGGATTAGGAGGTGTGGCCTCGCTAAAGTAGGTGTGGCCTTGTTGAAGGAGGCGTGTCCCTGGAAGTGGGTTATAAGGTTTCAAAAGCCCAAGCCCATCCCCAGTGACTCTCTCTTCCTACTGCCTGCAGATCCAGATGTAGAACTCTTGAGGGCTTCCCCCAGCACCATGCCTGTCTGCATACCAACATGCTCCCCAATGTTATTGATAATGTTATTGATAATGTAAATGATAATGGACTAAACCTCTGGAACTGTAAGCCAGCCCCAGTGAAATGCTTTTCTCTTATAAAAGTTGCCTTGGTCATGGTGTCTCTTCCCAGCTAGAACACTGACTAGGACAGATGATGTTGCACAGGGACAACTTCTTTTCTTCTAGGTGACAGATCTGAGGAAAGCCTGAACTACAGAACCTTGAAGACTTCATGATTATCTAACTGGGTAGAAACTTTCTATGCAGCCTCATTTGCACAAACTACAGGAACCTCTGCCTCAAAATGGTAAACCCCAGTCCCTCAGAGATCAGACATCTGATATCACTGCCTGGTAGATCTGCTCCAAGTGACCCCTAGCAGTAGGACAGACCCAAACTGGCCAGTGGGGATGTAGCCTGGAGCTGTTTTCCTTAGGCAGCCGCTCTCCTTCATCTCTGATGGCAGTGAGTGTATCAAGGTCAGCCTGTAGCATACAGAAAATACTGAAAATGTTATTAGAATTTCCAGACTAAAGAAGGCCTCAGGGGAGCCCAGCCTCCCATAGACATGTTCAGGACATTTACCTCATCCTCCAGCTGGGCAGATGTCATCCAGCACAAAGCCTGCCTTATTAAGTGTGGCCCACCTTATGGGATTTCTTGAGTTCTGTTCTAGAAGTGTGTTTTGCTCCTCATGAAGTAATACCATTACTAAGTCAAGCCATAGCAAGCCAGAAACTAACTCTAACTACAACCCCAGAAATTCCATTATACTCCCTGATGATAAAAGTGGGCATTTAAAATATATATATAATGATTGTTTAAGCCCAATAACACTCTTTGGTAGACTAAAATATATGTAGCCACTGGCTTACTTTTTGCACATACAAACTAGTAAACTAAGGAAAATGCATGTTCCTGAAGGGAGGCTCTGTCTTTGGAGATAATCAAGGGCAGATAGTCTGGCCATGTGGAATACTGGACAGAGATTCCTGCACCTCAGAGATCCCTGGGTTATCTCTTCAGTTCAGCATCACATGATCCACAGATCCCTTAAGCCCTCCCCTCTGCCATCCCTTCTTCCCTCACGGCATGACATCCCTGAGTTCTCAGGGACCCTTCGAGAGTCTACACTGCTCACAGTTCAAGTCCATCCCCAGTGTGCTACTGGCCAAAGCCCTGACACGTTAGGACTACAAAACCCCCATCCAGGCTTGTTTTGCCAAACCCTCTCTGGTCTCCGGCCTGTCATAGTGCTTCTGGTCCCATGTGACTGAAAGAGGGTGTGACCAGAAGCCTCTGAGAACATGGATGAGGAGAACCTCTAAGGGCTGATAGCCTCAGAAGCCCCCTGTGGGTTTGATCTCCTCAGCAGAGTGGAATGTAACAAGTCTCCCCTGGCCTGATGTCTCGGGAACCTTCTCCCTGTATAGAGGACATCAGAGTCTGACCGCATCTCCGCCCGGGATAGGGTTCTAGCTCTCTAATGATCCACCCCCTCCCACTCGGCCTCACCCCTCTCCCTTACTACTATTGCCACCATCAGGGGGCTGTTACCAAAGCCACCCCTTCCAGCATGGGCTCCTCTTGCTATCTACTCTCTCCCCTCACAGCCATTCTCCACCTTCCAATCCTGCCTGCCCTGGCCCCCTTCCCAGCCCACAGCCTGTTTTAGACGGATTTGTTTTAGATTCCCTCTGCCTCTCTCCATCTGGTGACCTTGGCTGCCTTCACTCTCAGACAAGGTGGGACTTCAAATAAGCTTCTGTAAGAGAGAAGCAGACAGTGAGCATGAGGCACGCCATCTGTGGAGGAGCCTTGGCGTTCCTCACACGGCCATGGCCCTAACTCTCACTTTTCACCTCTCAGCAGTCGGTTGAGATGAACTACTTACAGATGGAAACACAGCCTCAGAGAGGTCAAGAGCTTTCTCAGCAGCACAGAAGAGACATGGCTAAGCCAGTGTCTGACACAGACCAGGCTTCCACCTTCCTACTACATACGGTTGGCTCCCCAGGAAGGCTGACAGGATTCCTCTGGTACAGAGCAGGCAGCCCTGAGGGGTTCACCTGAGAGATTTAGGTGATATGTGATATACCTACAACAGATGCCCGGGTGTCTTATACACCTTCCTCCAAACACGGAGAAAACACCTGCCAAGTGCTACCATCTCACACTTCACCACCTTGCAAAGGTAGACCAGTAACCCTTTAGACTGGCTTCAGAGGCTTCAATAACGTTGGCTGTCCTTTGCATTTATCGTTAGGGTGGCCTATGTGTGGGAGAGGCATCCTATCCATGTATAGAATGATCAGATAATTCCTTTCGAAAAAAACTCAACGCACTCAAGGGGAAAACATCACAAAAATATAGCCGTAATAATTTGTAAATTTAGTCATTTGATCATGAGGGGGTGGAGGAGTGATTGACGCTTGGGAGACAGAGGGAGGGAGATGAGATGAACGATAAGGAATTAAATTCCAAAAGGGCTGCCTCTTGACCGCCTATAATCAGCTACATGGCCTCCACCAAGGTACCTGGCTTCTCTGTGTCACGGGTGAAGCTGGCATCCCTGTCCACAGCACACAGTTCTCCTACAGGCTTCCAGTTGAGGTAATGGGTGGAGAGGCTGGGGGAAGGGATGGCAAAGACACAGAGGATTGCCTAAGATAACCAGCAGTGTGAATGTTCCTGGCAAGGGTTAGCTGTTTGCTTCTGATAACTATAAAGTGGCCCAGCCAACCACAGGGCTTTGTCCTGTACAACTAATCTGTACCCCGCTGGAAAGGGCAAAACTTTCAAGGAGTGAGCTTGGGGCAGAAAGGAGAACAGGAGAGAGCTGGCCCCTGGGTGTATGGTGGACATGATGGTGATACCGATTGGGGTGGCAGTGATGGCTGAGATGGTGATGGTGGGGGTGAGAGGGATGCATCCATCTGGCAGACCTGATGGCTGTTTGGCACAGAGATTGAAGTCCTGAAAGGCACCAGAGCTCTGTAGAGCTGCCTGTAAAAGAGGCCTTGGAGCCTTTCATGGACCTCCAAAAAAAATATTAGAGTTCTAGATCAAAACTACAAGAGAGAAAAACACACTGCCAATGACAGCTTGTAGCCAGACAACCACAAACACAGTGTTAGCCACCTAGCTCCACCAGTGCTGTCCTTTCTTTGGAATGAGCATAAACTGCAATGCTCCTCTATTCCCATGGAATATGGTTTCCAACAGAAAGTGTGCAGGGCCCAGAGAAGGCTCTAAATGACTGACTGGGAAAAGCTTTGTAAGAGGCTCTCCACCTGCAGAGTTATGTAAGGAGGCCCAAGATGGCTGTCTCTGAGCATGTTGTAAAGGGGCCCCAGGAATGCCAGGAGATGTCTCTGTTTGGATTCTACTCAGCTCTCTCATATTTTGTTATTTGGAAGACACATACTTGCTTTCTTTCTCCCCGCCTCCCTCCCTCTCTCCTTTCCTTCCTTCCTTCCTCCCTCCCTTCCTTCCTTCCTTCTCTTCATGTATATAGAATTGGGAGAAACTCAAAATGTTCTAAGCCTGTCTCCTCATTTTTCTGCCAAGGAAACTGAGTATGAAGTCAGTTTTATAAATCATCAGGATTTAGACTGGGGATCTAAATCTGCAGTAGGATGCCCTCCCCACCCCAGCTCCTGCCCTAAGGTTTTTATCCCCAAGGTGGTGGGGATTTGGGCTTCTCTGCCAAAGCAGAGTCCTCAACTTTACTTCCTGAGAACCAAGGCAGAAGTTTACCTTGGCTCCCTCTAGCTCCAGTCAATATGGTCCTTCCCCCAGGCCTTCCCCACCCCTACGTGCCAACCCATGCTCGTGGTCCACTTTGACCAGAACACTTCAATTCTGAATCTATTAAACAGATATGAGCAGTAGCTACAGAGCTTCAGTGGAGAAGAATACATGTGTAAAAGGTGCTACAATGTAACCTGACAGTGCCTGATAAACGGGCGTTACTATGTGACAGTGGTGTATTTGGTAGTCCATGATCTCCTATTGCCTGTCAGGGAGCAAGATAAAGGGACTCTTAGTCCTAACACTTGACAGAGCTCACACTCCAGTGGGGAGTGGCAATAAGCAGAAAAACAAGCCAGGCAGTTATAGGTGGGAGACTGAGGCAGAAGAATCGAGAACTCAAGGTCATTCTCCCCTACACAGAGAGTTCAAAGTCAACCTGGCCATGAGATTCTGTCACAAAAAAATTAAGTAGTTAAAAAACTATGGGGTGGTTGTACAGTGGAGAGGAGTCAGGTGGCCCCTCCTCAGAATAGTCACCTGAGCTGAGGTAACGAACCTGCACCAGCAGAATAACCACAGAGTTGATGGCAGCAGCAAAGGAAGGTGACAGAGAGGAGAGAGGCAAGATATAGAGGCAGGACACACAGGGCTAGCCTGTGGTCGAGCACTGGTGTGAAGTAGGGGCAGGGAGTTAAGGGTATCACCGATGTGTTTCACAGAGCAGTTCTCTGAACAATGTGTTTGAAGGCTGGGCAAAAGCAGAATAGAAAAAAGACTCAGGGACCCACTTTCTGATTCCAGATAGACAGACAAGTGTATAGATAGAAAGTAGTCCAGGGGTCACCAAGGCTAGAGGGGGGGCCAACAAGGCTAGGATCTCCTTCCTGCTGTGTCTTGGATACGTGTGCAATGTGGCAATGCTGTCTAAAGCTGCTAGATTGTACCCCCACACAGTGGCTCATGCGAATTTCAGCTGGAGTGGAAGAAGGGATGAAGCAGAAATAACAGCTTTCTCAGACAAACAAAAACCTAGGGTACCTTGTCCCCAGGTGCGGCTTGGTCACCTCCATGCACTACAGTCAGACGCCACACGGATGTCACCACAAAGGAGACATGGCAGCTGAGCTTCCCAGAATCTGGGTGATGCAGGGAGGGTGTGGATGTTCACACTCTGACCTAGACCTTGTACAAAGCCCTGCCGGTCTCGCCACTAGCTGTGTGGCTTTAGACCAGTGGCGTCCTCTCTCTGAGCCTCAGTTTCACTACCTGTCATGTGGTGAAAGCGTTGGCCCCTGCTGCAGATGTGTTACCACCTGCATGGGCCTGGCCTGTGGTAGGTGACCAACACATGGGAATAGTCACTGTCTTGGCTTTGAGTCAATGTCACCTTCTCCCTCTTGGGTCCATCCATCATTCTAAGGAGACCACTTTGAAGCCATCACCCTGCTCTGTGTGAATGAGAGGCTATGAGGTAGCAAAGCTCTTGTCTACCTGGGCCAAGAGCAGCAGCTACAGACCTTTGCCCCAGATTCCAGATGACATTCAGATATGCTCACCTTGTGTTCTGCCTGGTGTGTGTGTGTGTGTGTGTGTGTGTGTGGAGGGGGGTGCATCCTTGGAACAAGGTGACATGAGGACAAGTAAAAGCTCACTCTGGCTTTACTCACCCATGTCCAGAAGAGACAAAGGGGTGGAATGAAAGGCCCTGTGGAGCTGGGCCTTCTCTCCAAGCAACAGCTTCCACCAGATGTCTTCCTGCAGTGAAGGCCATGACCAAATGTCCCCACCCACTATGTATGAGGAAGCAGCTGCCAATTTCACCGCCAAAAAAAAAAAAAAAAAGACTCCTGCAGCCGTGATTCTCTCAGGGAGGAAGAAGCCTGAGCTGCAAACGCAGGCATTCAGGCCGGTCGGCCTTTGTCTGCTGAAAAGCTAAATACAGAGTAGCTAAGAATAGGGACTGTGGAGGCAGACAGATCTGGGCTTAAATCCTGACTTTCCCTCTTACTGGGTTTTGAGACTCTGGGCAAGCACCACAATTTCTAAGCTTTGATTTCTGCCTTTGTAAGGTGGAGAAAATAAAAATCTCTCACCTGACAGAATCGTGCAAAGATGAAATAAAACAGTGTATTGCCCGAGGTCATGAAGTAGACACTTAGCTAATTCCCAAGTAGATGAGCCTCACTGACTGACTAGGGAGACCTGGTGCTTTCTTTCTGTTATCCACTTCCCAGACGATCTTGAACTTGCTCATTGAACAGTCAATGTCCACCCGATCACCTTCAGAACTAAGTCTAAACGTCTGGACACCTATCCTCTGTTGCGTTTTCCTCCTGAGAGTCAGCTGGAAGGTTGGCAGGTGCTGGATCTTGCCATGCAGCAAGGCATGCAGTGTCATTTCTACTGTGACGAAAGAGGAACCTTCGGGAGCACGGTGTAGTCACAGACACGACCATCTGGCTGTGAACCTCGTGGAGGGAAGGAGAGGAAGCTTGAAGTGGTGGGCTTCTTACCGAGCATCCTCTCCTTAACCTAGAACCCATCACAGCTCTGCCTCCTTGCCCTCTCGTGACCTGGTCACCTACTCCCTTTCTGGCATGCTGTCCCTTCTACCCGGCATACACCTCCCCTTCCCTTTTCAACATGACAAGCCATGTATGTGTCTATTGGGTTTTAGGTAAATGAGATGTCCAGAAAGGCCCTCAAATGAGGGAGGTGAGAAGGGAGTCTTCCACCCTTAATGTGGCTACCCATTCCCTCCCTGGAGGCATGGGTGCCCTCCTCTGTGACCCGGAGTCCCCCCCACACCGGCCTAGGTGCTCTAAGCTAGTCTTGTGGCTCCCTCACAGTCTCGTGTGCCCTTTTTATGTTCTTTCTAGACTCTGCTAGCACATGCAGCGCCGGGGCGACCCCAACACAAACTTCCAGAAGCACAGTTGCTGGGTCAATTAGTCGATAGGTGATCCCAGCCACTAAGCAGCTGGCGCGGGAGAGCTTGAACCATCGATTCAAAAACATCCAGGGCAATAGAGGGAGAGTCTCCTTTCAAAATAAATGAGTCGATAATTAATAATTATGATGATGATTGGTGATGATGATAGTGGGTGTTTCTAGACCCAAAAAATGCTGCCTTTCTCAAAGCGTGTGCTCTGCGTGCATACATGAGAACATAAACACACATCCATACTTACACATATGAGTATATATGTACATACTTACTCATACCCTCAGACACACAGACTCACATACTAATTCACTTACACACTCAACACACACATGCACACTCACACTCACACACATACACACTCACATATACACTCTGATATGCACACTCACATACACTCATACTCACACTCGATACACACTCACATGCACATTTACACACTTTTACACATACACACTCAGACTCAATACACATACTCACATGCACACTCACACACACACTCCATATACACTCTCACACATATACTCAATACATACATTCAGATACATACTCTCTCACACATACACCCGATATACACTCTCACATGTACACTCAATACTCTCTCTCTCTCTCTCTCTCTCTCTCTCTCACACACACACACACACACACACACACACACACACACACACTCGGGGTTGGTTCCTCTGAGTCTCCTTGTGTCTCTTGCTGCCCTTCCTTGGCCTGCACTGAGGACCACTGTGTCGTTTTCATCTCCGGGGCCCTTTACCTCAGACTTCTACAAGAAGCTAAGTCCAAGTCCCAGCTCCAGACAGACAGACCTCTATGTCAGTATTTCCTGGTGGCCCTAAGAGGGCAGAGAGTACGCCTGGGAAGGCCTAGCATCATTTCTGCCACGACCCTCTAAGTACCAAGTCATCTTGCCAGTCACCATGTGCGGTGGCTGCTCTGAGGCCCCAGAGGCTCTGACCTTCTATCAAGCATGAAAGCCAGAGTGTCTCAAGAGCTACCTGCTTCCTGAGTCCATTTTGAACTGCTTCTTAGAAGTTGGTTCTGAGGTATTTCTCCACTACATAAACACTGATGGAAATGGGCTGCCCTCTGGAGACCCAGTGGTGTGGGTATCTGGTCATCTATGGTGATGGGTAGGGACCTCCATCAGTTCCTGCTCACGCAGACCAACAGGAATGCCTGATGGGTGCCAGGGAACAAGGCCAGGGAGTCCTGTTCCTGCCTTCCCACTGTAGCATCCTCTGTGTACTCTCCCTGCCCCCGATCAGAAAGGACATGCATCTGGGTTAAAGAACGCCATCTCCCACCTCAAGCTCCTGGGGACGGGGTGTCCCCTCTCCATGTGGGCCCTGCTTTCACTGCTGCATTTCTCTCTTCCGTGGCTTTCTCACTTCCCCTGAGGAGAACTTGGCACAGCTGCAATTAAATTAAGTAAAAAACGGCCCCCGAAGGACCAGGAGGTGACAGGAGACCGGGACTCGGAAGGAAAGGGATGGAGAGCCAGGCAGTAGCAACAGCACCACTTAGAAAGGTTCAGAGTCAGAACGGCACTGCTCAGAGCCAAGAGAAAGGAAGCCCTGCCAGAGCCGTGTTCCTCACCGTGCTCCGAGGCACAGTGGGCACTCGGCAGGCAGCAGCTGACACTGAAGGTGGAAAATGGACCACTCGCCATGAATGCCCAGCCAAGAGTCTATTAAGAAACAAGACAGGTCATGGGAG
>JADRCC010165646.1:0-19031 GCA_019843855.1 Hylomyscus alleni
TATATATATATATATATATATATATATATATATATATATATATATATGTCCAGTTAGTACTGCTCATATATACACATGGATATGGGATTATTCACTGAAGCACTGGAAACCCACCAATGACCAAACTTAAAAAAGAATGATTTTTTTCCTCTCCCAGCAAAAACCAAACTGTCAATGGCTTCTCTTTAAGGAGTAGAACTTAGTGATCATTTCCTTCGTGTATGTGGGAGTTTTTGCTGGCTTGATCTTGTGTGGGTGGACAACATAGCTGGTTTGAGTTCATGAGTACAATAGCCATATTGTATCTAGAAGACAGCTTTTCATAGCAGTTTTGCCTATCCTTTAGGTCCTTTTTTTTTTTTTTTACCTCTTCTTCCATGATTAGCCACTATATCTTGTTATGATTTCTACTGACATTTTTTTAGACAGGGTTGCGCTATGTATGACATGACCTGAAACTCTATGAAGACTGGGCTTACTTTGAACTCACAGAAATCTGCTTACCTTGGCCTCCTGAATTCTGGGATTAAGGGCATGTACTGAGATGACATTCAGGTCATCTCACTAACTACTTCTATAACCTTTCAGCTAAAGTTGGCCTTTTCCTCTGAAGTAACACAGTTCACCCTTTACTAAGCAATCTGTGGGTATCTCAAGAGCCCTATTGCTTCACCATATCTAACTTCTTCAGTAGCACAGATGTGATATCAAAATGGTGATGGCCTCTTTTGAGGAATTTGGATCACATTTTTAGTCCATACAAACACAAGGGAGTTCACCAAAAGGAGCTAGCCATTGCCTCAAACATAGCACTAGGCTCTGCTACTTGTGTTGAATCCTGACATTGTACAGAAACAACCATTGATTCAACACCCACAATATTAAACTTAACCCAGGTCTCTGAAGTTTCAGAGGCAATGAGTTTGTCATTAAAAAATTTTTCGGAAGCCCATTTATGCTGTCACCTACAAACTGACTGTACTGAATGGGATTAGTTACAACACAAAACTCTAGAATCTTTCAGTATGGAGTAACGAGTAATAGTTACTTCAGTTAGTATGCCACAGAGATTTCTTCACTGTGGAGGCTCTAGCAACCTTCTCTCATGTCTCCTGATGTCTCTTAACCACCCAGATGATCATGAATTTCAAGTGCTTTCTGGTCCTAGAAACTGGTCTTCCTGCTCCCAAGATATATACCACTAGAAGGGAAAGGACTGGCCACCTACTGGGTCCTTCTGAAGATGGAGGTTCTCACAGGTCCATTAATGTCTTGAACCATGACAGTAGTGCCCTGGAAGCTTAGCAGAGTTCCTGAAACTCCCTTGATACCACATGATGTCAAACCTGGATTCTCATATATGGTGCTTCAGCAGAAGGTGGTAGCTTCCACTGTCCTCAGTTCCTTGCCAGATGGTATGGTACTAGAGTAGGATGCATTTTGCTAAGACCCCATTATCTATGTGGGAAACTCTTTTGAGAACTGAATGAAAAACAAAGAGCTTTCTTATGCTAGGGGTATGGTATCTCCACCAATGAATGCATATGGTGGAACTTGAGGGAGGTTGGCTGCTTTTCATCTCTGTTTCTTTTTTTCCTTTTTGATTTTTTCTAGACAGGGTTTCTCTGAATAACCCTGGCTGTCCTGGAACTCACTCTGTAGACAAGGTGGCCTCGAACTCAGAAATCTGCCTGCCTCTATTTCCCAAGTGCTGGGATTAAAGGCATGCCCCACCACTGCCTGGCTGCTTTTCATCTCTTAGCCATATCTTAACTGATCAAGCATGACATCTTAGCACAACTGGCTGAACTTCATGCAGTTGGGCAATGAATATTATGGGCAACATTAGTCTTGCTTGTATACAAATACACTCATTGTCAATGGTCTGTCTTGGTCAATGGGAATACTTTTTCCTTTTCAAAGGCTGCTTTTTTTTTTCTGGTTAAACAATTCTGGTAGAATCCTACCTCATAGATCATCAGACTAGAAATGAAATTAATGTAGTGTCACCAAAGCATTCCTTATTACCTTTAGAGTTCCTGATGTTAGTGAGAATTACTTAGGCACTTATTTTACTTCTCAAAATGCCCAATGCTTGGATCTTAGGTGAGACAGTACAACCTTTATTTCTCTCACAGGCTTTAGGCTATTTAGGCTTTAGGCTTTATTTCTTTTACAGGCATCATAGAGTATCATAATGGCTTATTGATACAAGTTCATTCAACTGAATGAAGCATGGACTGTTCAGCCATCAGAAAAACTACAGGCAAAGTAAGTGGTAATAAGGAGTCAGGCTTTTTTTTTTTTTTAATTTTGACATTAGTAATTAATTACATTTCTTCATTTTTCCTCCCTCCAAACTTCCCATATATCTTTTTCTTCTCTTCTTCAAATGGATGACCTAGTTTTTCACTAATTGATACTGTATTTGCATGTCTATTGTATATATTTTCACATGCATATACATTCCTGAATATAACCTGTTGCCTCAGTTTTTTGTATGATTGTTTATAACTCCTAACTCCACAACTTCTTTGCCCCCTTCCTACTACACTTTTGGGCATCTGAGGAATCCCGCATTGACCCTGGTAGGATGATCAAGCCATAGACATTTTGACAGGTGTGTAGGAACCCTCTCCAGATCCCTGACATTTAGCTACCACTAAATCTTTATCCAGTTTCTCTTTCTTGATTTCTCAAGCCACTTTCAGATTTCTTTGGAAGCCTGCCATGCTCTCCCTGGAAAGACTCATTTTATGAAGTGATAAATATTCTGCATGCTCTTGGCAAGTGGCATTACTGGCATTATGCAAAACAGATTTTAAATAGGAGCCCACTATGTTTCTGTGAGCTTGGTAATGGTCACAATATAAGAGAATTTTTTCTTGATTAACTGAATTATTTCTCATTAATGATTGATTTTGCCTCCAAATGGATTACAAAATATGGAGTAATTAAGAACAGCGTGTAGCTGGGCAGTGGTGGCACACGCCTTTAATCCCAGCACTTGGGAGGCAGAGGTGGGTGAATCTCTGATTTTGAGGCCAGCCTGGTCTACAAAATGAGTTCCAGGACAGCCAGGGCTACACAGAGAAACCCTGTTTCAAAAAAACAAAAAAACAAACAAACAAATGAAAAGAACAGTGGGTAGCCCGTGTAATCAACTATGTAACAGTGTGTAACTGATTATGTCCTGGGTCTTTATCTTTATTATCTGCATTTAGGCTTTAAATAAAGGGGGAAAGAACATGAAAAAGTTAATCCTACTTTTTAAGCCTTGATTCAGAGGATCTATTTCACTGGTGTTCTCTTTCCATTGGTAATAACTAGTCATATGGCCTCAACCGGCTAATAAAGGAGGCTGGGAAATGGAGTTCAGTGGGTGTTAATAACAAGTTTATACACTATTGAAGAAGAATATAAATTTTAGTAGAAGGCTCACCATGTTTTTTGTTTTTAAAGACAATATATTGCATCATATTTTGTACCTTATATTTGATAGCAGAGTATAAATTAAATATGTAACTACAGGAAAAAGGAGCTGTTCTGTTATTGGAAAAAAATGTTGGGCCATTTAAAAATTACAAAGTTGAAGGTTTGTCTGAAATCACTGAACAGGAAATATATTTAAAAATATAGGTCTTGGTTCACATTTTTTTTTTTGCCACAGATATATAACCCATGCATATAGTTATTTGAGAATTTGATGAGTATATGTTTGTGATGTTAAAATTAGGCTACACACTGTTCTAAGTCAGTCCATATTATGTAAAGCAGTGGTCTTTAGGTCTCCCCTGAGAGATTCCATTTTACAAAGAGCCCATGATACCACTCTGAGTATGGAGGATGATTCTGCCCCTAGGTAGAAACATCAATAACACACCACCCACAAGGTACAAACTGGTAAATAGCTTATGTCTAAAAGTAGAAAGGGTGCCATCTTAGATATTTATTGAAGAAGATTGGGACTAGAGGATTACATAGGTTCTTCAGTTGATATCAGGAAAACTAGGCCCAAGACTACTTAGTGTACACTCCAGATTGAGGAAAGGCAATAATCACCCCTGCCCTGCTCTTTACTGAAAGAGAATGTTACTAACTCTGAGATGGTATTAGCTCCGCTGACCTGTCTTCTGACCATCCCATGTGTCTGTCAGGGGACTGATGGACAGAGAACTCCTGGCTGCCTCAAGCTTTCAGACATAGTGTACTTGAATTTTCATCTGCTTGTCCTCCCATTTGCCTGTCTAGACTTGCCATCCATTTGTTTGCCTGTGTGTTCATTCACATGACCTCAGGCCTGCCCTTGATTTCTCCACTGTACCTGGCTTTTGCAGCTCACTTCTGACCCTGCAGCTTCGATCTCCAATAGCAGCAGCAACAGCTACTGCAGCAGTGGTGCCTCTAGCAGCCTGCTAGCATGAGTCCTTATCTCGTTTTTACAGGGGCCTCTCTTTGCATCTCTGTCAGCTTCCCTAGCTCTCAAGCCACTTTGAAACCTCCTGAACTCTGATGTGGCCTTTTAAAACTCTTTGTAGCTATGCTGAAACTCCTTCCCATTCTTTTCTCTCAATTTTCCTCTATCTCTATTATAAACGTGTGTGTGTGTGTGTGTGTGTGTGTGTGTGTGTGTGTGTGTGTGTACTATGTGCAGTGTGAGAGCTAGGAGTTAATATTAGTGATTTAGAATAAGGCTTTCAAGGAAAGTGGGACTATATGGCAAATTGCTGTCAATGGAACTGTTTTAACTTATGAATTTACTGTTGTTCAATAAATACTGACATTGTGAAAACATATGTTCACCTGTGTTTTTGCTAACAAAACACTTGTGACATGTAGTCTGTTGAATAACCATTTTTAGAGTGTAGTTGTTAGGAATAGGTAATTGAAATACTTAAATGGGAGTGAGGTAACCCAGATTCCAAACTGTATGTTCTCTCTCTTATGAGGTTCCTAGTTTAAACTGGAGTCCACATGGAAGCCAGGAACCTAGTAATGGACTATTGGAGGACGGTGCAATAAGGGAAATGGGTAGTACAGATGAAATAAAATGTGAATAAAGGGAGAACAATTGGGGGCAGAGAGGTTAAAGCAACACTGGAGTGATGGGCAGCAGGAATGAAGGGTAAGGAAAGGGTTAACTAGAAAAATGATCTATGAAAAAGCTGTATAAAAACATGATCTTGCAACTCATGTAAAAATATACTAAGAGGGGATAGTAAGAGTATATGTGATAGGAAAGAACAGGGGAGGGATATTGGGCACCAAAGATTTTATCAGGGATGGGAACAGGAGGATGTGGAGAACGTAGGAGTAGGGAGCAGGTTAATCAACAATAAGAAAGTATAAAAAAGCTTCTGAAAATCCGCTAGTTTATAAGTTGCTATGGCTAACCATGGTTGTCAATTTGACAGACCTGAAAGTGGGACCCACAACTGAGGAACTGCCTCCATATGATTGGCTTGTGGGTCATTTTCTTTTTTCCTTTTCTTTTTTTTTTTCGTTTTTATTGGATATTTTCTTTATTTACATTTCAAATGTTATCCTCTTTCCCACTTTTGCCCCTGCTCCTGGAAACCTCCTAACTCATCCTCCCTCCCCCTGCTTCTGTAGGGTATTCCTCCACCCACCCACACAAACCCACCTCCCCACCCTTGACTCCCCTACACAGGGGCATCTGTCCAGCCTTCATAGGACCAAGGACCTCTCCTTCCATTGATGCATGACAAGGCCATCCTCTGCTACAAATGCAGCTGGAGCCATGTGTACTCCTTTGTTGATGGCTTAGTCCCTGGGAGTTCTGGGGGATCTGATTGGTTGATATTGTTGTTCTCCCTATGGGGTTGCAAACCCCTTCAACTCCTTCAGTCCTTTCTCTAACTCCTCTATTGGGGACCCTGCGCTCAGTTCAATGGTTAGCTGTGAGCTCAAGCAGGGTCTCTCAGGAGACAGCTATATTAGGCTCCTTTCAGCATGCACTTGTTGGCATCCACAATAGTGTCTGGGTTTGGTAACTGTATATGGGATGGATCCCCAGGTGGGACAGTCTCGGGATGGCATATCCTTCAGTCTCTGCTCTACACTTTATCTCCATATTTGCTACTGTGAGTATTTTGTTCTCCTAAGAAGGGCCGAAGAACCCACACTTTGGTCTTTCTTCTTCTTGGGCTTCATGTGGTCTGTGAATTGTATCTTGGTTATTTGGAGATTTGAGGCTAATATCTACTTATCAGTGAGTGTATACTATGTATAATCTTTTGTGACTGGGTTACCTCACTCAGGATGATATTCTCCAGACCCATCCATTTCCCTTAGAATTTCATAAATTCATTGTTTTTAATAGTTGAGTAGTACTCCATTGTGTAGATGTACCACATTTTCTGTATCCATTCATATCTACTTATCAGTGAGTGTATACTATGTATAATCTTTTGTGATTGGGTTACCTCATTCAGGATATTTTCTAGTTCCATCCATTTGCCTGAGAATTTCACAAAGTCATCATTTTAAATAGCTGAGTAGTAACCTATTGTGTAAATGTACCACATTTTCTGTATCCATTCCTCTGTTGAAGGACATCTGGGTTCTTTCCAGCTTCTGGCTATTATAAATAAGGATGTTATGAACATGGTGGAGCATGTGTCTTATTACATGTTGGAGCATGTTTTATGTAGATCCCCAGGAGTGGTGTAGCTGGGTCCTCTGGTAATACTATGTTCAGTTTGCTGAGGAACCACCAAACTGATTTCCAGAGTGGTTGTACCAGCTTGCAATCCCACCAGCAATGGAGGAGTGTTCCTCTTTCTCCATATCCTCACCAACATCTGCTACCTGAGTTTTTGGTCTTATCCATTTTGACTGGTGTGAGGTAGAATCTCAGGGTTGTTTTGATTTGCATTTCCCTGATGACTAAGAATGTTGAACATTTCTTTAGGTGCTTCTCTACCATTTGATATTCTTCAGTTGAAAATTCTTTGTTTAGCTCTGTACCCCATTTTTAATAGGGTTATTTGATTCTAGGGAGTCTAACTTTTTGAGTTCTTTGTATAAATTGGATATTAGCCCTCTATCAGATGTAGGGTTGGCAAAGATATTTTCCCAATCTGTTGGTTGCAGTTTTGTCCTATTGACAATGTCCTTTGCATTACAGAAGCATTGCAATTTTATGAGGTCCTATTTGTTGATTCTTGATCTTAGAGCATAAGCCATTTGTGTTTTGTTCAGAAATTTTTCCCTTGTTCCCATGTGTTCGAGGCTCTTCTCCACTTTCTCCTCTATAAGTTTCAATATATCTGATTTTATGTGTAGGTCCTTGATCCACTTAGACTTGAGCTTTGTACAAAGAGATAGGAATGAGAATAGGATTTGCTTTTCTACGTACTGCCCACCAGTTGAGCCAGCACCATCTGTTGAAAATGCTGTCTTTTTTTTCCCACTAGATGGTTTTAGCTCCTTTGTCAAAGATCAAGTGACCATATGTGTGTGGATTCATTTCTCGGTCTTCAATTCTAATCCATTGATCTTCCTGCCTGTCTCTACCAATACCATGCAGTTCTTTTTTTTTTTTTTTTTAATCACTATTGCTCTGTAGTACAGCTTGAGGTCAGGGATGGTGATTCCACCAGTTCTTTTATTGTTGAGAATAGTTTTCACTGTCCTGGGTTTTTTGATATTCCAAATGAATTTGAGAATTGTTCTTTCTAATTCTATGAAGAATTGAACTGGAATCTTGATAAGAATTGTATTTGAATCTGTAGATTGCTTTTGGCAAAATGGCCATTTTTACTGTATTAATCCTGTGAATCCATGAGCATGGGAGATATTTCCATCTTCTGAGATTTTCTTTGATTTCCTTCTTCAGAGAATTGAAGTTCTTGCTGTATAGATGTTTCACTTGTTTGGTTAGAGTCACACCAAGACACTTTATATTGTTTGTGACTATTTGAAGGTTGTTGCTTCCCTAATTTCTTTCTCAGCCTGTTTATCCTTTGAGTAGAGGAAGGCTACTGATTTGTTTGAGTTAATTTTATATCCAGCCACTTTGTGGAAGCTGTTTATTAGTTGTAGGAGTTCTCTGGTGGAATTTTTGGGGTCATATAAGTATACGATAATATTATCTGCAAATAGTGATATTTTGACTTCTTCCTTTCCAATTTGTATCCCTTTGACCTCCTTTTGTTGTCTAATTGCTCTAGCTAGAACTTTGAGTACTATATTGAATAGATAGGGAGAAAGTGGGCAGCCTTGTCTAGTCCCTGATTTTAGTGGAATTGCTTCAAGTTTCTCTCCATTTAGTTTGATGTTGGCTACTGGTTTGCTGTATATTGCTTTTACTATGTTTAGGTATGGACTTTGAATAACTGATCTTTCCAAGACTGTTAACATGAAGGGATGCTGAATTTTGTCAAATGCTTTTTCAGTGTCTAATGACATGATCATGTGTTTTTTTCTTTGAATTTGTTTATATAGTGGATTACATTGATGGATTTCCATATATTGCACCATCCCTGGAATGAAGCCTAATTGATCCTGGTGAAGGATCATTTTGATGTATTCTTGGATTTGGTTGGCAAAAATGTTATTGACTATTTTTGCATCAATGTTCATAAGGGAGATTGGTCTGAAATTCTCTTTCAAATTAGGTAGTGTTCCTTCTGTTTCTGTTTTGTGGAATAGTTTGAAGAGTATTAGTATTAGGTCTTTTTGGAAGGTCTGATAAAACTCTGTGCTAAACCTGTCTGGTCCTGGGCATTTTTTTTTTTTTGGTTAGGAGACTATTAATGACTCTTTCTATTTCATTAGCAGATATGGGACTGTTTAGATGGTTTATCTGATGCTCATTTAACTTTGGTACCTGGTATCTGTCTAGAAAATTGTCCATTTCATCCAGATTTTGCAGTTTTGTTGAGTATAAACTTTTGTAATAGGATCTCATGATTTTTTTGAATTTCCAAAGTTTCCATTGTTATGTTTCCCTTTTCATTTCTGATTTTATTAAGTTTGATACTGTCTCTATGCCCTCTAGTTTATCTATCTTGTTGATTTTCTCAAAGAACCAGTTCCCAGTTTTGTTGATTCTTTGTATAGTTCCTTTTATTTCTATTTGGTTGATTTAAGCCCTGAGTTTGATTATTTCCTGTCATGTACTCCACTTGGGTATATTTGCTTATTTTTGTTCTAGAGCTTTCAGGTGTGCTGTCAAGCTACTAGTGTAAGCTCTCTCTAGTTTCTTTGTGGAGGCACTCAGAGCTTTGAATTTTCCTCTTAGCACTGCTTTCATTCTGTACCATATGTTTTGGTATGATGTGTCTTCATTTTCATTAAATTCTAAAAAGCCTTTAATTTCTTTCTTTATTTCTTCCTTGACCAAGTTATCATTGAGTAGAGCATTGTTCAGCTTCCATGTGTATGTGTGTTTTATATTGTTTTTGTTGGAATTTAAGACCAGCCTTAGTCCGTGGTGATCTGATAGGATGCATGAGATTATTTCAATCTTCTTGTATCTGTTGAGGGCTGTTTTGGGACCAATTATGCTGTCAATTTTGGAGAAGGTACCATGAGGTGCTGAGAAGAAGGTATATTCTTTTGTTTTAGGATGAAATGTTCTATAAATATCTGTTAGATCCATTTGGTTCATAACTTGTATTAGTTTCATTGTGTCTCTGTTTATTTTCTGTTTCCATGATCTATCTATTGCTGAGAGTAGGATGTTGAAGTCTCCCACTATCATTGTGTGGGGTACAATGTGTGCTTTGAGGTTACATTAAATTTCTTTTATCAATGTGGGTGCCCTTGCACTTGGAGAATAGATGTTCAGAACTGAGAGTTCATCTTGGTAGATTTTTCTTTTGACCAGTATGATGTGTCCTTCCTTATCCTTTTTGATAAGTTTTGATTGAAAGTCGATTTTATTAGCTTGTTTCTTGGGCCCATTTGCTTGTAAAATTGTTTTCCAGCCTTTTACTCTGAGGTAGTATTGGTCTTTGTCACTGAGGTGTGTTTCATGTATGCAGCAAAATGCTGGGTTCTGCTTATATATCTTCTTATTGGGGACTTGAGTCCATTGATGTTAAGATATATTAAGGAATAGTGTTTGTTACTTCCTGTTATTTTTGTTGTTAGAGGTGTAATTATTTAGTGTGGCTATCTTCTTTTAGCTTTGCTGAAAGATTACTTTCTTGCTTTTTCTAGGGTGTAGTTTCCCTCCTTGTGCTGGAGTTTTCCATTTATTACCCTTTGAAGGGCTGGATTTGTGGAAAGATATTGTGTGAATTTGGCTTTGTCATGGAATACTTTTCTCCATCTATAATGATTGAGAGTTTTGCTGGGTAGAGCAGTCTGGGCTGGCTGGCATTTGTGTTCTCTTAGGGTCTGTATAACATCTGCCCAGGATCTTCTAGCTTTTACAGTCTCTAGTGAGAAGTCTGGTGTAATTCTGATAGGCCTGCCTTTATATGTTACTTGACATTTTTCCCTTACTGCTTTTAATATTATTTCTTTATTTATTACATTTGGTATTTTGATTATTATGTGATGGGAGGAATTTCTTTTCTGGTCCAGTCTCATTGGAGTTCTATAGGCTTCTTATATGTTCATGGGTATCTCTTTCTTTAGGTTAGGGAAGTTTTCTTCTACAATTTTGTTGAAGATATTTACTGCCTCTTTAACTTGGGAATCTCCACTCTCTTTTATAACTATTATCCTTAGGTTTTGTTTTCTCATTGTGTCTTGGATTTTCTGGATGTTTTGTGTTAGGAGCTTTTTGCATTTTGCATTTTCTTTGACTGTTGTGTCAATGTTTTCTATGGTGTCTTCTGCCTCTGAGATTCTCTCTTCTATCTCTTGTATTCTGTTGGTGATGCTTGCATCTATGACTCCTGATCTCATTCCTAGGTTTTCTACCTCCAGGGTTGTTTCCTTTGTGATTTCTTTATTGTTTCTATTTCCATTTTTAGATTCTGGATAGTTTTGTTCATTTCCTTCACCTGTTTGATTGTGTTTTCCTTTAATTCTTTAAGGGATTTTTTTTGTTTCCTCTTTAAGGGCTTCTAGCTGTTTACCTGTATTCTCCTGTATGTATTTAAGGGAGTTATTTATGTCCTTCTTAAAGTCGTCCTTCATCATCACGAGAAGTGATTTTAGATCTGAGTCTTGCTTTTCTGGTGTGATGGTGTATCCAGGACTTGCTATGGTGGGAGAATTGGGTTCTGATGATGCCAAGTAACCTTGGTTTCTTTTGTTTATGTTCTTATGCTTGCCTCTGGCCATCTGATTATCTCTAGAGCTATCTACCCTTGCTCTGTCTGACTGGAACCTGTCCTTCCTTTGATCCTGGTTGTGTCAGAACTCCTCAGAGTCTCTGTGATCCTGTGATTCCAGGATCCTGTGATCCTGAGATTCTGGGTGTTTCAGAGTTCCTGGGAGTCAAACTGCCTCTAGGACCCTGAGATCCTGGTGTGACCAAGCTCCTGGGATCCTGGAATCCTTGGGATCCTTTGATCCTGGCTGTGTTAGAGAGCCTGAGAATAGAGCCTCCTCTGGGTGCTGTGGGACTCGCTGCAGAGTTTGTGACCAAGTAAACTGGTGCAGACTGAAAGGAACCAGAGCCACTGGTCGGGCTCTGTTCCTGCATCCCTGGATCCTGCTGGTCCGAGTTACTCCCGGTTTTGGAACAGATGTTGTGTCCTACTCACCCCTGATCCTATGATCCTGGGTGTGCTAGAGTGCCTGGTAGTGGAGCCTCCTCTGGGTGCTGTGGGACTTGGGTCATTTTCTTAATTGCTAATTGATGAAGGAGGAGCCAGCCCATTGTGGGAAGTACCATCCTTAGTCAGGTAAGTCTGGGATACATAAGAAAGGTAGCTGACTACCTTTCTAGGAACAAACTTTCTCCTGTGGTTTCTGCCTCAAGCTCTTTCCTTGAGTTCCTGTTTGGCTTCCTTAATGATGGACTATAATTTAAGTGATGAAATAAATTCTTTCCTCCCCAAGTTGCTTTTGGTCATTTTATTTACCACAACAATGGAAAGCCAATTAGGACATAAGCTTTACTTTTTTTTTTTTTTTTTTTTTAAGAGAGAGGTTTGCTTGCTCCCAGGAGATATGAGTTAGCAAATGAAAATGAAACTGTTGTTAGGCTAGGCTGCAGACATTTTGTCAAAATACTTTCTAAATATTTATGTTTATATCCCAAATTTTGTGCTGTTTTTTTTTAATCTCAGTGGGAAGAGTATAATGTACAGATTCAAAACTGTTCAAAGTTCTAATAAGTCACTGTGAGGTCTCAGCTATAGATGTGACACCTCCATTAACTTACCTTCCCTCAAGACTCACAGAATATCACAGAAAAGTGTGAAGAAAGAACCTGAATATGGGGAGTACTGGGAAATACCTTCTGTGACCTGGCTCTTACACTCACAGTATAAGACCTGAACAAAAGCAAGCTAGTTTCAACTTTCAGCATGGATGAGGGAGGAGACATTGAGTCTCTACTTCCAGCTGAGGAACCTATTGGTAGGTAATGGTTGCTGGGGGGAGGGACAGTCACTATTCTTGGGATAGGTGGCTACTAGTGGGTTGTCTAAGCCTTAGTAGGTGACCCCACACCCATGTACATAAAGGAAGCAGTAATTTATCTCAGTGAGTTAAAAAACAAATAAGGAGACATGGAATTGGGAAGGGAGATGGTTTAGAGGGTCTTGGGTAGAACTGAGTGGGGAGTGGATGCAATCAAGATATATTGTATATATGTATACAAATTTAAAATAATAAATAAAGAATTACTAAAATCCCCCCCCCCCCAAATATTTAAATACCTTAGTATTTACTTTCCATTGAGGCCTGCTTCTTTTTTCTTTCTCTTCTGTACTCAAGAATATAAGACAAGTTCTTAGGGGATGGTGTTGAAGTGATGCTGATCCATTTTTCCTGGTCATAGGAACAGAGATGTGTGCCAGAGGAATAGAACCAATCCATTTCCTCCCTTTTTGAAATAGACCCCAAAGAAAATTCCAGAGCTTTGCATGGCATCTCAACCTTCTCAGCTACTAAAATTTCAAACAATTTTAAAATTAATTTGGGGACAAATATGCTTCCTGCTGTGAAGGGAACATAGAGAAATTACTTTTATTTCTATCTTCCATAGGAAGTCACCCTGTTTTCTACTCCCCGTTCCCTCTCCCATCTCAATTTTATTTCTTAAGAGCTTAGAATAAGTACTGTGATGGTCAAAGTGCCTTAATGATGCCACTCAGACCATCTGTATATTAGGGTTTTGGGGAGCTGTTGTTCAAATAATCACTTCTGTGTTCATGCTTATCTATTGCATTTTAACAGTGGTCCATGAATCAAAATATCAATAACAAGCTAGTAAAATACTATTGAGCTGGGGTTGAATGAGGGGAATCAGCGAGCCACAGGATTTTCATGCTCTCCTTTGGCTTATAGATTTAACATCACATGTGATTTAAATCCACACAGGAGCTAAGCTTACCATGCACTGTTCTCGTTTCTTTTTTTTTTTTTAAAGCCTCCTCAGACACATCTTGCCAGATCTATCTCTTTTTCAGTTTAATACCCTTTAAATGATTGAAAATCAGATTTTCCTACTGACTGTGCCTTTTGTCCAGAATGATAAATGATGATTTCTGCCTCCTCCCCTTTCTGTCTGGGTCTGAACGTTGTTCAAAATAAGCTAGCTCTTTGCGATGAGTTTTGCTGCTATCAGGGGATTTATGTAGGATGTGAGCTGAGCTATGGAGACTGAAGTGATTGGATAAAGGTTCCTACAGAGCTGCATGCATAGCACAAGCCACGATGGGGCTTTTTTTGGTTCTTCCCCAAATAGCTACAGTTCTTGTTTGGGGGAATTTAAGATGTTCATGTATTTCCAAGAGAAGGAATGGGCAGAAAAGGTGACAATTTATGATTTGGCAAATGAACTTTATTTTGTCATATTGGATGTGTGATTTGGACAAATCATCCAACCCTTTTGAGTCTCAGTTTATTTACCTGTAAAATGAAGAGATTGGTACTGTAAGAATTTTATGGTCCTTTCCATGTTTGAAATTCCATGTTCTATAATTGGAGCATTATATTACTTGACTCAAATGGTATGTATGTGTGTGTGTTTACAGGTATGTGGATGTGGATGTGTATAGGTAGATGTGCACATGTGTGTATTCATTTGGAGGCTTGAAGTCAGTCTTGTTTTCTGGGACAATGTATGTCACTGAGGCCTGGGGCTTACTGACTATGTTCAGCTGACTAGCCAGCAAACCCAAGAGATCTTCTTGTCTCCTTCTTAGCAGTGTTGGTATTTACAAGTTTGTGTGCCACGATGTTTGGCATTTTATATCAGTCTGGGTATTGAACTTAGGTCCTCATGTTTGTGTAGAAAGCACTTTATAGACTGAACTACCACCACAGCCCCTATGCCGAATTTTACTTTAAAATTTGACTACCACCATGGCGGTGTTGTGAGATAAGGATCTTTATAAATTGATTAGGTGGTTAAGAGTGATTAATGCAGCCACTAGGAGACTGAATTCCATAGAAGATTAAAGAAAGTTGTTACAGTGCAAGGTTGCCCTTTGAGCATTGTTTCTTCTGCAGGTACAGGCCTTTCCTTCCATCTTTTTCTGGTGTAACGAGAAGTAGCATACATGAATCAGAACAAGGCTCAGCACCATATTATTGTAGTTCTCAGCCTCTAGAACTGTGCTTCAAAAACGCCCCTTTCTTTATTAATTATCTGGCTTTACATATTATAGCACAGCCAGAGGAAATACACTAAGACACAACGGCCACGACAGACTTATAGGCCTTTATGTTTGTCTTAAAGCTCTGCTTACTTTGTTGGGTAGGTGGATGGGTGGTCAGTGAAGAGTGGATGAATCACTTTGAGGTGACATTATCTCCCACCTAACTTTATAACTCACCCACCAGGTAGGTCTATGCCCTTGAGCTATTAAGCATCCTTTTTCTTACTTTACCACAAAGATATAGTCCTGCTAGATGGGTCCTTTCCTCTGATGGTCTGGCCTTCTTTTACCTGATGATTGACTTCCCCTTTATTCTCTAGAGACGTTACTGAGCATGATGGATGCTCAGTATTTTCTAAAGATCAACATAGCACAGCTTTCATCCTACAGAATCTTCTACAAGAGTAGTGATTCTCAAGCTTCCTAATGCTGTGACCCTTTAGTACAGTTAGTCCCCTCATGTTGTGTTGACCCCCAACCATAAAATCTTCATTACTACTCGTAAGTGTAATTTTGCTACAGTAATGAATTGTAAATATCTGTCCTTCCCGATGGTCTTAGGGGACTCATGTGAAAGGGTCATCCAACCCTCCAAGGGGGTTGTGAGCCACAGACTGAGAACTGCTGTACATGAGGATCTTCCCCTCCCTGATCAGGATGTGAAGCCTGATCTATAATTCCCTTGTATTTGTGGGTTGGCCTTAGTAAGTAACATTAAGATTATTATTCTTAGGCCCTACAGGAGAGGTGATTGTATAGTGGCTCCTATAGCTGCATGCATAGCACAAACCACATTTGGCACTAATGACTCCAGTGGCAACAGTGACCTGGTGGATACTAGGAGAGAGCTAGGAGAAATTCAAACTCAGACGCTATTGTTGATGCCAAGAAGTGCTTGCTGACGGGAGCCTGATATAGCTGTTTCCTGAGAGGCTCTGCCAGTGCCTGACAAATACAGAGGCAGATGCTTGCAGCCAAACATTGGACTGATCACAGGGTCCCAATGGTGGAGTTAGAGAAAGGACTGAAGGAGCTGAAGGAGTTTGCAACCCCATAGGAAGAACAACAATATCAACAAACCGGAGCTCCCAGGGTCTAAACTACCAAACAAGGACTACACATGGAGGAATCCATTGCTCCAGCGATATATGTAGCAGAGGGTGGCCTTATCTGACATCAATGGGAGGGGAGGCCTTTGGTCCTGTGGAGGTTTGATGCTCCAGTGTAGGGGGATGCTAGGGTGGAGAGGCAGGAGTGGGTGGGTGGGGGAGCACTCTCATAGAAGTAGGGGGGAAGGGTATGAGATAGGGGGTTTGCAGAGGTAAAACCAGGAAAGGGGATAACATTTGAAATGTAAATAAACAAAATATCCAATAAAAAGAAAAGTAAAGAAATTCATCATTAACCAGACCTGGCCCTGACTTCCGGTTTTCTGCATCCTCTGCTGATGCTTGGTTACTGTACTCCAGAGACTTTCCACTTCCGACCCTCTCACTATTGGAAGGCCCCTTGAGGTCTAGGTTCTAGAACTTACAGTGTCATTTTTGCCACATACTATTGGTTTAATTTTTATTGTAGTTATTAAGATTAGTACTTAGTGTTGTGGATATACTACAGTAACTGTGTGCTTACCCAGTGTATTCAGGACTCTGGGTTGATCCTCAGCACTGCAAACAACAAAAGAACAGAGGAGTGGTATATTAGTTACTTTGTATATATCAGAGTAACAAAATATCAGACAAGAAGAATCTGAGGGAGAAGACTTATTTGGGCTCATGGTTTTAACCTGTTCTGGTGTGGAAGGCATTGTGGAGATCATGTACTGCGAGTTTGTGACAGAGGGGTCTGATATCTTAACAGATCAGGAAACAGAGTGGAAGTGGAAATTTGCAGGAGGAAGGAAACTAACCTTCAAACATTTACTGCCCTGACCCGCCTCTGCCAGTAACAGTTGTACCTCCCTTACTAGAAGTTCCATGAGTTTCCCAAATGGTGTCACTAGTTTGAAAGTGTTGGATGTAGTCTTCTTTTTTTTTTAAAGATTTATTCATTTATTATATGTAGGCACACTGTAGCTGTCTTCAGACACACTAGAAGAGGGCATCAGATCCCATTACAGATGGTTGTGAGCCATCATGTGGTTGCTGGGAATTGAACTCAGGACCTCTGGAAGAGCAGTCAATGCTCTTAACTGCTGAGCCATCTCTCCAGCCTGGATGTAGTCTTCTCACACACAGTGCTTAACTTAAGGTGTCTTAGTTTGCTTTTTGTTACTGTGATAAAATACTGACTGAAAGCAACTAGGGGCAAAAAATGTGTTCACTTGATTTACAGGTTATACTCCATCATCAAGGGAAGTCAAGATAGAAACTCAAGACCAGAACCTGAGGCAGCAACTACAGCAGAGAACACTAGGAACACTACTTACTGGTTTGCTTAGCTGTTTTTATTATACAACCCAGGCCCACCTACCCACAGTGGCATGGGCCCTCCTACATCAATTAGCAATCAAGAAAATGCCCACATACATGCTTCATAGAGTAACCATATGGACACAATTAACCAGTTGGGGTATCCTCTTCCCAGGTGTGTCTAGTTGACAATCAAGGTGTCTTAGATAGGATTTCTATTACTACAATGAAACACTATGACCCAAATGCAAGTTAGGGAGGAAAGGATTTTTTTTTTGTCTTATACTTCCACATTGTAGTCCATCATTGGAGGAAGTCAGGACAGAAACTAACACAGGGCAGGAACCTGGAGGGAGGAGCTGATGTAGCAGTCATGGAGGGGTGCTGCTAACTGACTTACTCTCCCATAGCTTACTCAGACTGCTTTCTTATAGGAACCAAGACCACCAGCCCAGGGATGGTACCACCCACAGTGGGATGAGCCATCCCTTTCAATCATTAATTTAAAAAATACTCTACAGCTATATCTTATGGAGGCATTTTCTCAACTGATGCTCTTTTCTTTCTGATGACTCTAGCTTGTGTCAAGTTGAGACACAAAAGCCAACCAGTGCACACAAGTTTAGCCCTCACACTAGACTTTAACCAAATTCTGAAGACTGTTGCTTTCCTACTGCACTCCTATCCTGATGCTGCTAAATTCCTCACCATTCCTTAAACATGTTCCCCACCCCAAGACTGCAGTGTAACATTGTTTCCTCTGTGTGATAGTTAATCTGGATCCTCAACTTGATTGGATTAAAAAATGCCTAGGGCATACTGTGGGATACATTTCTGCATTTGTCTGTGAAGGTGCCTCTAAAGAGATCATAAAGGTTCTGAATTAATAACTGTAATATTGCCTATTGGTGGACTCATAATATAATGGGAGGTAGTTAAAAGAAAGGGTATATCACTGGGGATGGCTCTTGATGGCTTTTATTCTGTCCTCTCTCTGTATCACCCTTTCCTCCGATTCATGGATACTGTGATATGAACTGTTCAACTCTGCCACACCCTCCTCAGAATTCTTACATAAACACCTATATATACATGTATCCACAAATTAAAACCTAAATCAAATTGTTTAAAGATTTGTAGCTATTTCTCTTTAGAAGAATTTGGGTTCTAATGCATAGAATCTTGCTGTTATCATAATATAACCATTAAGTATTGAGGAAAATATTTTCAGTAATGTATTATAGTTTATTGAAACATTTCTATTTAGTATTTTTAGATACTGTAAATGATGTTTTAAAGTACTTTGATGAATACACTCACATTTGTGTGTGTGTACACACACAAATATATATAAACATATATACATATATACATATATATATAAACATATATACATATATACATATATATATACACATACGCTTTTGTGTTTATTTTCATTTCATTGGGACATGTTTCTTAATAGATAATTATAGGGCCAGGGAGCATGATCATGAACACAGATCTTATTCTATATCACTGCGGTGCCCTTTAGAGAGGGTGTAAAATTGTATATTCTTTCAAATGTATAAAAAAAATCAATCTCTATGTACTTGCTTCTCCAATATTGGTAATTTCATTAAGAATCACTTTGCCCAACTAATAGTGAAAATGGCATGCTGTTGTGTTTAATTTGCTCTTTTTTGTGTGTATTGATATACTTCTCTTTCAATACATTACGACTTCATTTTTAGAGTCTTACAATCGGAAAGGCACAGCCTGTGTGTCTACTTGGATTCTGGGTGTTCATGTTCCTATTTTCTGAGTAAGAACTTGTTTTTTTTTTTTTTTTTTTTTTTTTTTTTTTTTTTTTTTTTTT
>JADRCC010165655.1:0-11032 GCA_019843855.1 Hylomyscus alleni
CTCTCTCTCTCTCTCTCTCTCTCTCTCTCTCTCTCTCTCTCTTTCTTTTTTTTCTTTTTTTTGGTTTTTCTAGATAGGGTTTCTCTGTTTAGCCCTGGCTGTCCTGGAACTCACTCTGTAGACCAGACTGGCCTCGAACTCAGAAATCCACCTGCCTCTGCCTCCCAAGTGCTGGGATTAAAGTCTTATGCCACCACTGCCCAGCCCCCTTCTCTCTCTTTTTTAAAATTTATTTTTCTCTTACAATATAACCTGACTGCAGTATCCCCTCCCTCCTTTACTCCCAGTTATACCCCTCTTTCCCTTTCTCCCAGATCTCCTGCTTCTTTGTTTCTATTCAGAAAAGAGCAGGCCTCCTAGTGATCTCAACCTAATACTAGTGATATCAACCTAATATGTCATGAAAAGAAACAATAAGACTACTCCTAAACTCCCATGCCAAGGCTGGAGAAGGCAACCAGTAGAAGGAAAAGGGTCCCAAGTGCAGGCAAAAGAGACAGAGACACCTCCACTCTAACAGTTAGGAGTCCCACAGTAAATATGCATTTGATGTAAACTTACCAAACTTTTTTGTTTGTTGGTTGGTTGGTTGTTTGGTTTGTTTCCTGAAGAAACTTTTTGATATTCTCAACATAAATTTTGTATTTTACTAAACTATTTTCATTTGTGTTGCCTTGTGCAGGACCTGTGATACCTGCTTCTGTGAGACCCCCTGATCCTTACATAATTGATTCTGTGGGTCATGTTCGCCTGGTGTCCTGGATCATTTGGCTCCTACCGTCTTTTCTCCCACTCTGAGGGGTTCCCTGAGCTCTGCTTAATGTTTGAGTGAGGGTTTTCTGCAACCAACATGCATTCCTCACTTCTATAGAGACTCCTGCCATTTAACTGTTCCGATCAAAAGAGCAATTGTGCTTAGGTAGGGGAGGGAGCAGAAGAGGGGCCTTTTTAAATCTTGTGAATTTTCTAGACATCTCAAGTTTGTTTACTTCCGGAGCCTCATTAACTTTCCCTTTCTTTCCTGGGTAGAAAGTTTGAACTAGGAGGATATTGCTCTACATTAAACTCTCTGAAAGTTAAAAATATAAAACCTAAAAACATATGGGGACTATCATTGCTTCCTCAAAATGTAAGTACTACTTAATCAATGACATATTTACAAGGATGGAGACTACCAGCATGATGTTTTATAAGTTATTTCTTAGTGTAACTAAAGTACTAAAGCCTATTAGGATGGGCTACAGTATAAATTTAATTTAGTAAAGAATAAATGGCTTTTAATAGTTTTCAATTTTACAAGCAGGGTAAGAGAATCAAAACTTAAATTTAAAAGTAGAAATATAGAAACCAAAAATCAAATTTATTGATAAATATCTGTTTAGTCAATATTTTGTTACTGTGACAAAATAAGAAAACAATTTAATACACATATTCCTATTATATATATATATATGTATATGTATGTATATATATATATATATATATATATATATATATGTATGTATATATTGTTTTCAATATTATCCTACAGATTTTAGGTCAAACATTATTGAAACAGAGAAGCATGTGGGATAGTGTGTTCAAATGCTAACCGACCAGAACCAATCCACACAAAGAAAAACCTTTACTAGCCAAGCATTCTACTTCCAGTAAACCTGTCCTTAAAGTGCAGATACAGGTATTCTCAGCCTGTATGAAGTCATCAGTGTGAGACCTGACCCTGTATATGAGAGAGACCTGCATCCTTTGTACAAGACTTGCACCTTTTGCATTTTCCTTCCACGTGTTTAAGATGGGGCTGAAAACTGGTGCAACAACCGCTGAGAAGAGTATGTGAGTTTTCTTTAAAATAGTGAAAAGTAGAATTTCATACAAAGCAACACTCTCAGTTCTAGGTATATATTAATGTGGCCAGCTCTTCTGACTGTGACCATGTTCCAAAATAAGTAACTTTAGAGAAGAAAGATTAACTTCAGCTCACACTTTCAGAGGTCTTGGCCCATGGCCTCCTTTCTCTGTTGCTGTGGTTCCTTGGTGATGACATCACAGTGGCATAAAGGTGCAGTGACTGCTCTTACCATAATAAACTATAAATAACAAACATTACATTTATCCCAAGAGACAGTGTGGGAAATACTTATGAATATAATATCATTTTATAATGTCAGTCCCATAGATCAAAGTATAGGAAAAAGGGGCTGGAGAGAGTTCGATGAATAAGAAAGAACAAAGACAGCTTTTGCAGAGGAACTGGGTAAGATTCCCTCTTGTAGCCTGAGTGATACCTTCAGTCAGATACACTAACTGCTACTCTGCAAAACACACACACACACACACACACACACACACACACACACACACAGACTCACACACACACACACACTAAAAATTAATGAATATGGAAAAGCAACAACAGTCAATAAAAATTAATAGTCATAATTTAAAAGTTTAAGTTAAAGAAAACTTGAATTCAAAAAAGAAATAGGATACCAAGAAATATATGAGCAAAACATTCTTTTTTATTAGATATTTTCTTTATTTACATGTCATACTATGTCTCCTTTCCCAGTTTCCCCTCTGAAAAAAAGGAAAAAAAAATAAAAAATAAAACAAAAACAAAAGCAAACCCCTGTTCCCTCCCCCTCCCCCTGCTCACTACTACACCCTCTCCTGCTTACTGACCCTGGCATTCCCCTACACTGGGGCACAGAACCTTCACAGGGCCAGCCAAGGGCTTCTACTCCCATTGATGACCAACTTGGCCATCCTCTGCTTTACATATGCTGCTGGAGCCATGAGTCCCACCATGTATACTCTTTGTTTGGTGGTTTAGTTCCTGGGAGCTCTGAGGATACTAGTTAGTTCATATTGCTGTTCATTCTAAGGAGTTACAAACCCTTCATCTCCTTGGGTCCTTTCTCTAGCTCCTTCATTGGGGACCCTGTACTCATTCCAATGGATAGCTGTGAGCCTCTACTTCTATATTAGTCAGGTACTGTTAGAGCCTCTCAGGAGACAGCTATATCAGGCTCCTGTCAGTCAGCACTTGTTGGCAGCTACAATAGTGTCTGGGTTTAATAATTGAATATGGGAAGGATTCCCAAGTGGAGCAGTCTCTGGATTGCCCTTCCTTCAGTCTCTGCTCCATAGTTAGTCTCTACAACTCCTTCCAAGGGTATTTTGTTCCCCCTTTTAAGAAGGAAGGATGTATCCACATTTTTGTCTTCCTTCTTGAGTTTCTTATGGTTTGTAGATTGTACTTTGTGTATTCTGATCTTCTGGGCTAATATCCACTTATCAGAGAGTGTATACCATGCGTGTTCTTTTGTGTTTAGGTTACCTCACTCAAGATGATATTCTCCAGATCCATTCATTTCCCCAAGAATTTCGTAAATTCTTTTTTTTTTAATAGCTAAGTAGTACTCCATTGTGTAGATGTACCACATTTTTTAAATCCATTACTCTGTTGAGGGACACCTGGGTTGTTTCCAGTTTCTGGCTATTATAAATAAGGCTGCTATGAGCATAGTGGAGCATGTGTCCTTATTACATGTTGGAGCATCTTCTGGATATATGCCCAGGAGTTGTATACCTGGTTCCTCTGGTAGTATTTTGTCCAATTTCTGGAGGAACTGCCAAACTGATTTCCAGAGTGGTTGTACCAGCTTGGAATCCTACCAGCAATGAAGGAGTGTTCCTCTTTCTCCACAACATCTCCAGCATCTGCTGTCACCTAAGTTTTTAATCCCAGCCATTCTGACTGGTGTGAGGTGGAATCTCAGGGTTGTTTTGATTTGCATTTCCCAGATAAATAAGGATGTTACTATTCTCAACAATAAAGGAACCTCTGGTGGAATCACCATCCCGGATCTTAAGCTGTACTACAGAGCAATTGTGATAAAAACTGCATGGTATTGGTACAGTGACAGACAGGTAGATCAATGGAATAGATTTGAAGACACAGAAATGAACTCATGAATCTATGGTCACTTGATCTTTGACAAAGGAGCTAAAACCATCCAGTAGAAAACAAGATAGCATTTTCAACAACTGGTGCTGGCTCAACTGGCGGTTAGCATGTAGAAGACTGCAAATTGATCCATCCCTATCTCCTTGTACAAGGATCAAGTCCAAGTGGATCAAGGACCTCCACATAAAACCAGATACACTGAAACTAATAGAAAAGATAGTGGGGAAGAGCCTCAAGCACATAGGCACAAGGCAATTTTTCCTGAACAGAACACCAATAGCTTATGCTCTAAGGTCAAGAATTGACAAATGGGACCTCATAAAATTGTAAATCCTCATAAAATTGTAAATCTTAGCCAGGTGGTGGTGGTGCACGCCTTTAATCCCAGCACTTGGGAGACAGAGACAGGTGGATTTCTGAGTTCAAGGAGTCTGGTCTACAGAGTGAGTACCAGGACAGCCAGGGCTACACAGAGAAACCCTGTCTTGAAAAACCAAAAACAAACAAAAAAAATTGCAAATCTTCTGTAAGGCAAAGGACACTGTCAATAGGACAAAACAGATTGGGAAAAGATCTTTACCAATCCTATATCTGATAGAGGTCTAATATCCAATATATACAAAGAACTCAAGAAGTTAGACCCCAGAGAACCAAATAACTCTATTAAAAAATGGGGTACAGAGCTAAACAAAGAATTCTCAATTGATGAATACCAAATGGCTGAGAAGCACCTAAAGAACTGTGTAAAACATATTCTTTTTTTTTAAGATTTATTTTATTTATTTTATGTGTATGAGTACACTGTAGCTGTACAGATGGCCGTGAGCCATCATGTGGCTGCTGGGAATTGAACTCAGTACCTCTCCTTGATCCAGCCTGCTCACTCAGGCGTAATACACTGTAGCTGTCTTCAGACGCACCAGAAGAGGGCGTCCAATCTCATTACGAGTGGTTGTGAGCCACCATGTGGTTGCTGGGATCTGAACTCAGGACCTTTGGAAGAGCAGTCAGTGCTCTTACCCGCTTAGCCATCTTGCCAGCCTGTAAACATATTCTTAAAGAATAAATTTAGACAACCGAATATAAGAAATAACAGTAGAAACCTGAAATTAATATTTTACTTATAGTTAACATGATTTCTGTTTATGAACTTTAAGAGAGTTAAATTAAAAATTATTATGTTAGTTAAAGGTCAGTTTCAGTATGTGCTGGAATTTAACGTTCTTGTTTAGTGGTAATGTAATTAATAGAGTGTATCAATTTGTGAAGTGCTTTAAGTGTTCTGTGTCATAGAAGAACTAGAAGTAAATGCTAGTATCATTTTCACTTTAAAGATGAGAAAATTGAAGCACGTAGAAAATTAGTAACCTATCCAGGGTCTCAATGCCAGGTAATGACATAAAAAAAACCTACATGATCATTTTACCTCTCTTAAAAGTAAGATTGAATCAATAATAAAATTTGATAAGAGATCATTGGAGGGTTGGAAGATATCTCCACAGTCCTCAGGAGATGGTAATGTGACATTAGGAAGAAAGTGAGATAATTTAGGAAACTGGCCAGGGCCAGATCTGGGTTTTTAGAGAGGACAGAAAAGCGCTAACTATTAAAATTAGGACAGTGTATGTAGGTGCATAAGGGTGAGAATATCATAAAAAATTACCCTTTTGTAGGTTGCCTTAAATTCATGAAAGGAAAATAACAAATAACAAGATCAAAATATTCAAGGAGCCTGTCTTGCATACATATGAAATTAGTCTTTCACTAAATTTGGAAAATCACAATATCTAGTGATTAAGACAAGAAATGTTCCATTAAAAGCTAGAGGACAACCTGTGTTCACAGTAACATTTTATCTCAATATAGGTAAATAGATAGATAGATAGATAGATAGATAGATAGATAGATAGATAGATTGATAGATAGACAGATAGAGATAGAGACAGAGACAGAGACAGAGACAGAGACAGAGACAGAGATAGAGATAGAGATAGAGGTAACATTAATAGTTCATGGGAAGTTTTTAACCCTGACATTCAACAGTGATGGGAGATAGTTTTGATAACCATAGCTTTAAGGGTGCAAATGAATAGAATCTATATATTAAGGTAATTATGATATAGTACATATGATAATCCCCATGAATAATACAAATTGTATCTTTCGCAAATCATGCATAGTGTAAAGGATACTCTGGTTTATAGAAATTATTTATGTCACATGTTTTTCAGTAGGTTTCTGTAATATCTATAGCAATAAGACTAGCTAGTATTTAACTGTTTTGAACTCAAAATCATCCAAATATTAATAAAAGAGTAAGAACTAATCTAGAAAGTGTTTATTTATGAATTAAATTCGGTTCATAAAATTCCAGCTTTTCTGCCATGTCTGATGTATACTGAGAGAGATATATTTTTGAGTCAAAGTTTGACCATTGAAAAAAAAATATTTGGGATCCTTGAGATCTGTGGACTCTGCTTCTATTTAGGGTTCTTGTTCTGATTTGATTCAAGATGGAAAGAGTAAAAGCCACTTAAAAGAGTCCGAGGTGGAAAGTTAACAACATAAGACTCTTCAGTGTGCCCTTATGTAATCTCGAGAGCAGAGACAACGTTCGGGTCTCAGCAGCAAATCAATCCATTTGTTACTGTAGCAGTGACTTTACTCTCTGCTGCAGCCTAACTCTCCACTTGACCCCTCTAAATGATACTAGCGTGAAATGCACACATAATCTATAACTTTTTAACCCTCTCCCTGGCACATATCCTCAATCCTTGGAGGAGGCTTTAGTCAATGATCATTTTGTGTTTCACCAACCCATCCTCCATCACAGAAGTATCACTGGTTCTAAGCTGAACTACTCACAGCCTCTCCTGCGTACTTTCTGTGTGACAATGATGAGAGAAGAGAATGGACTACCTTGAGACTCTCTAAGAATCCAGACCTTAAATTGACTTACTAACCCTTTCCTAGTTCCTCTTCTTTCTTTAGTTTTAATTTATCGTGTGTGTGTGTGTATGTGTGTGTGTGTGTGTGTGTGTGTGTGTGTGTGTGTTTGGGTGTTATTGGATGTGAGAGAATATATTTATGTAGGATCCATTTTCTCCTTTCACCTTTACACAAATTCCAAGTAGCAACCTCAGGTTCTCAGGATTATTCGCGAAGCCCAATTATCTACCATGTCATTTTGTCAAGCCTTTGTCTCTTGTCTTAATCACTAGATATTGTGATTTTCCAAATTTAGTGAAAGACTAATTTCATATGTATGCAAGACAGGCTCCTTGAATATTTTGATCTTGTTATTTGTTATTTTCCTTTCATGAATTTAAGGCAACCTACAAAAGGGTAATTTTTTATTAGATATTTTCTTTATTTTCATTTCAAATGTTATCCCCTTTCCTCACTTCCCCTCTGAAAACTCTCTATGCCCTCCCTACTACCCCTGCACACCAACTTACCCTCTACTGCTTCCTGGCACTGGCATTCACTTACACTGGGGCATAGAGACTTTATAGGACCAAGGGTCTCTTCTCCTACTAATGACCAATAAAGCCATCTTCTTCTACATATGCAGCTGGAGCCACCTGTCCCACCATGTGTACTCTTTGGTTGGTGGTTTAGTCCCTGGGAGCTTTGGGGGTACTGGTTAGTTCATATTGTTATTCCTCATTTAGGGCTGAAAACCCCTTCAGCACCTTGGGTCCTTTATCTAGCTCCTCCATTGGAGACCCTATGCTCAATAAAATGGTTGACTGCAAACCTCTACCTCTGTATTTGTCAGGTACAAGTAAGGCCTCTTAAGAGACAGCTAAAACAGGCTTCTATCACCAAGCACTTGTTGACATCCACAATAGTCTTTGGGTTTGGTGAATGTATATGGGATGGATGCCCAGGTCGGGCAGTATCTGGATGGTCATTCCTTCAGACTCTGCTCCATACTATGTCTTTTTAACTCTTTCCTTGTGTATTTTGTTCCCCCTTCTAAGAAGGACAGAAATATAAACACTTATATACTTTGATCTTCCTTCTTCTTGAGTTTCACTTGGTTTTTGAATTGTATCTTAGGTATTCAGAGCTTCTGGGCTAACATCCACTTATCAGTGAGTGCATACCATGTGTGTTCTTTTGGGACTGGGTTACCTCACTCTGGATGATATTTTCTAGTTCCATCTATTTGCCTATGAATTTCATGAAGTCATTGTTTTTCATAGCTGAGAAGCATTCCATTGTGTAAATGTACCATATTTTCTGTATCCATTCATCTGCTGAAGGACATCTGGGTTGTTTCCAGCTTCTTGTTATTATAAATAAGGCTGCTATGAACATGTGGAGCATAAATCCTTATTACATTTTGGAGTGTCCTCTGAGTATATTCCCAGGAGTTGTATTGCTGGGTCCTCAGGTAGTACTATGTCCAATTTTATGAGGAACCACCTAACTAATTTCCAGAGTAGTTCTAGAGGTTTGCAATCCCACCAACAATGGACTGTGTTCCTCTGTCTCCACAAACTCATCAGCATCTGCTGTCACCTGAGTTTTTGATCTGAGCCATTCATTCTGACTTGTGTGAGGTGGAATCTCAGGGTTGTTTTGATTTAAATTTTCCTGATTACTAAGGATGTTGAACATTTCTTCAGGTGCTTCTCAGTCATTCAGTATTCCTCAGCTGAGAATTCTTTGTTTAGCTCTGTACCCCATTTTTAATAGGGTAATTTGGTTCTCCAGAATCTAGCTTCTTTAGCTCTTTGTATATCTTGGATGTTAACCTTCTATCAGATGTAGGATTGATAAAATCTTTTCAGACAGACAGTATCTTTTGCCTTACAGAAGCTTTGCAATTTTATGAGGTCCCATTTGTCAATTCTAGATCTTAGAGCATAAGCTATTGGTGTTCTGTTGAAGATTTTTCCCCTGTGCCCATGTGCTCAAGGTTCTCCCCTATATTCTCTTCTATTTGTTTCAGTATACCTGGTTTTATGTGGAGGTCCTTGATCCACTTGGACTTGAACTTTGTACAAGGAGATAAGAATGGATCAATTTGCATTCTTCTACATGTCAACAGCCAGTTGAGCCAGCATAATTTGTTGAAAATGCTGTCTTTTTTTCCACTTGATGGTTTTAGCTCCTTTGTCAAAGGACCATAGGTGTGTGGGTTCATTTCTGGGTCTTCATTTTTATTCCATTGATCTATTTGTCTCTCACTGTACCAATACCATGCAGGATTTTTTTTTAACCACAATTGCTATTTAGTACAGCTTGAGATCAGGGATAGTGATTCCACCAGAAGTTCTTTTATTGTTGAGAATAATTTTCAATATCCTGGCTTTTTTTTGTTATTCCAGATGAAATTCCAAATTGCTCTTTCTAACTCCGCGAAGAATTGAGTTGATATTTTGATGGGAATTTCATTGAATCTATAGATTGCTTTCAAAAAGATGGCCATTTTTACTACAATAATCCTGCCAATCCATGAGCATGGGAGATCTTTCCATCTTCTTAGATCTTCTTAGATGTTTTTCTTCAAAGACTTGAAGCTCTTGTCATACAGATGTTTCACTTGAGTAGTTAGAGTCACACCAAAGTATTTTATATTATTTGTGATTATTGTGAATGGTGTTGTTTCAATAATTTCTTTCTCAGCCTGTTTATCCATTGTGTGGAGGAAGACCACTGATTTGCATGAGTTATTTTATATCTAGCTACTTTCGTGCAGGTTTTTTTTTTAATCAAGATTAGGATTTTTCTGGTGGAATTTTTGAGGTCATTTAAGTATACTATCATATCAACTGCAAATAGTGATAATTTGACTTTTTCCTTTCCAATTTGTATCTCTTTGACCTTCCTTTGTTGTCTAATTGCTCTGACTAGGACTTCAAGTACAATATTGAATAGATAGGGAGAGAATAGGCCATCTTGACTAGTCACTGATTTCAGTGGGATTGCTTCAATATTCTCTCCATTTATTTTGATGTTGACTAATGGTCTGCTGTATATTGCTTTTACAGGGCCTTGAATTCCTGATCTTTCCAAGACTTTATTATGAAGGGTGTTGGATTTTGTCAAATACTTTCTCAGCCTCTAATGAAATGATCCTATGTCTTTGTTCTTTGAGTTTGTTTGTATAGTGGATTACATTGATGGATTTCCTTATATTGAACCATCCCTGCATCCCTTGGATGAAGCCTACTTGATCATGAAGGATAATCATTTTGATGTGTTCTTGGATTCAGTTTGTGAGAATTTTATTATTTTTGCATCGATATTTGTAAGGGAAATTGGTCAGAAGTTCTCTTTTTTTGTTGAGTCTTTGTGTGGTATCAGAGTAATTGGGGCTTCATAGAACAAATTGGGTAGAGTACCATCTGTTTCTATTTTGTAGAATGGTTTGAGGAGTATTGGTGTTAGGTCTTATTTGAAGAGTTGCTAGAAATCTGTACTAAACCTGGCAGGACCAGGGCTTTTTTCTTTTTTTTTTTCTTTTTAGGTTGAGAGAATATTAAAGACTGTTTCTATTTCTTTATGGGATATGACACTGTTTAGATCATTTATGTGATCCTGATTTAACATTGTTAGCTGTTATCTGTCTAGAAAATTGTCCATTTCATGCATATTTTCCAGTTTTGTTGAGTACAGGCTTTTGTAGTAGGATCTGATGATTATTTTGAATTTCCTCAGTTTCTGTTATTATATTTCCCTTTTCACATCAAACTTTGTTAATTAGGATACTATCTCTGTGCTGTCTAGTTAGTCTGACTTAGGGTTTATCTATTTTGTTGATTTTTCTCAAAGAACCAGCTCCTGATTTGGTTGATGTAGCCTCCCGCCGGCAGGGGCCACACACGCAGGGCATTGGAGTCTGTGTCTCGTAACAACCTGAAGCTAAGACCTGTGGAAATGAACAAACACACACAGACACAAAAAGAATGGCGTCAAGTAGCCTTTATATCAAGACGCGCGGTTTGACTTGCGCCAGATCAATTTATACACTCTCAAAAGTAAAAGCGAAACCAATACAGTGTTTGTTCATTTCCACAGGTCTTAGCTTCAGGTTGTTACGAGACA
>JADRCC010165656.1:0-10186 GCA_019843855.1 Hylomyscus alleni
AGAGAGAGAGAGAGAGAGAGAGAGAGAGAGAGAGAGAGAGAGAGAGCGCGCAACTGGCTCTGGCTTGGGCTTTGGAAAACTTCAAACCCCACTCCTCAGAGACACACTTCCTCTAACAAGGCCATGCCTCCTAATCTTTTTAAATAGTTCCACTTCCTGGTGACCAAGCATTCAATGAGCCTATGGAGGCCATTCACATTTAAGCTACCTCATTGAGAAGCCATATTGGAAGCCCAATAGTTTTATGGCCAAGCCTTAGCTTCTGTCCCCTATTTGTGTGACATGATGGGTGTGTCCTGTGTCTGGCATGTGGGCTCTTTGTCACCTCTGCTTTCCATTGTTTCCATATCACTGCTTATGAACTTCTAGCTGCAGACTGATCTCTTTCTGCTCCCCCAAGTTTCCCGTTGTTTGCCACATTTTGCTCTCTGCTGAACTGCCTCAGTTGCTCCTAAGCATCTTTCCTGGACCAACAGTCTTCCCCCCACTAGAGGATCTTCTTCTACCTCTTACAACAACTTAAACTTTGGTGGCCTTGGAGGTCCTCATGGTCCTTCTCTTGGTAATGCTTAGCTGCCAAGCGATGAGACTCTCATGAATATCTTTCTATGGATACAAGCTTTATTTTCTGAATATCTTGAAAACTTCTGGGGAAATCAACAGTAATTTCCCTCTCTGTACCAACCACAACCATTGATAAACAGTACGTACTTCATTAATGACTGAAGATTGACTTTGGAAGGCTGCCTCTGCCTCCTCAGAATAAGCTAAACACACTCAGGTTCTTCTCTGGGACCATTAAACCCCTGGACCTGAGCTCTTTGGAGTTTGTTTTGTTTCATGTGATTTTTGAGGCAGCATCTTATATAACCCTGGTTGACCTGGCTCTCACAGAGGTGTCTCTGCTTTCCAAGCGCTAGACTTGAAGGCATATATCACCACAATTGTCTCTCCAGAAGTTTTTCAAAATAATATGTGACAATACCTATTCTCCCAAAAGGCTGCAGGAGGAGATGGTAGATGTTTCGAGAAATCTCACATTGTTGAGAGAGAGGAAGAGAGAGGGGGTGGGCTGACTGCTTTGGGCAAAGACCTTACTGACCCAAGGAACCCTTGAGACAATTATCAATACAGAGAAATCATGCAATAAGCAAAGCTTTGTTATTTTGTTGAACATAACATTTTTTTCCAAATTTATTTTTACCATATGATGAACCCTCCTTGCTCCTGATGTAATAGATGGAGCCCCCAGAAACCTAGGATAGTTAGTCACACTCTGAGAGGGTTTTTCCTAACCTGGCTTTCCATCCATCTTCCTCTAAGCCATGCTTTCAGAGGGTCTCCCAGGCTGTGCCAGGGGTGAGTGCACTTGGGAAGCTGGACCCCAGTGAGCAGTGAACATCTGCTATTGGATCCAGTTTGCGAGACGGAAACCCTCTTCCCCTTTCTTCCTCTCTGCTTTGCATCCTTTTAGCTACGTCCAGATGAGGGAAACTCATCTGTTTTGATGACGTACGCAGACACTGGACTTAGGTCCTTAGACATTTTCGAGTGCTTCTGCTACTTGCTAGTCTGTAAATGTTTCCAAGACTTTTCTATTTCCAAATGGATCTTTGTTTTATACGTCTTAAGGAAGCATTTGGAAACCGAGTAACTTACTCATAAATTGGGGCAAACTTAACTGGGCTGCTGGCTTTTGGGTAAGCAGGCTTCTCCATAAACTTCTTAGATGGGGGTCACAATTTAGTTTTTTTATGTTTAAATTTTTCTTTAAATCTCTTAAAGTCAGCTGGGAACTTCACAAGGATGTGTGTGTGTGTGTGTGTGTGTGTGTGTGTGTGTGTGTGTGTATGTGTGTGTCGGGGAGGGTGTTAATTGGTCTCTCTATTCTGGTGATCTTTCTCTAAAAATGGGGCAGATTAGAGTCAAAACCCAGTCTTCAGAAGTCATCTGATCTCCAAGCTGTGATGGGCATTCTTCTGCCCTCTTAGTGCAAGGACAGCTCTTTGGCTGAGGCAGAAGCATTAGACTTTTCAGTAGCCCACATATCCTTTGGTTCTGACTGTGTCTGCATCCGACCTAGGCACAGTCCCCTTGTCTGAGGTTTAAGTCCTCATCCCTGCAGATGGCTAATTGATCACCTCTCTTGTTACACTCTAAGCGAGTGTCCTTCAGCCAGAAAAACCTGCCTGGCATTTCCCTGCACCTGTTTCTGCTTCACTTTCCTCCTCCTCTGACCTCTGACCTTCTGTCAAATTGCCCTTCCTTTTTCATGTGTGCTGAATGATGGCTCCCTTTGTGTTCTTTGTCTGAGGGGTTATCATCTCTGCCAAAATAGCCTAGACCGGGCTCTCCCAGCTCCTACCCTTTCTCAAAGCTGTTGCCTGTTCCCTATTCTCTCTTTAGGTACTCGGCACTTGGAGGATGCTCTTCATATGCCCTTGTGATGATTACTGATATAGGCTTCTTCCTCTGACCTCTGTCAGTTTTCTTTCCTACAACTGCAGACTCTGTAGGGAGCATTCATGAAGATTTGACAGTATCTTAAAATACTTCGACAGCCGCTGGGTCCTCTACCTGACTCTCCTCTGCCTATCCTTGTACAGAGATGGGCCAAATCCCAGCATCTACCTCATTTTCAGATTTCGATAATGAACCTTGAGGAGATTAACCTGATCAGCCCAAGGTCACCAGGATTACTGACTCCGATCTCCACTTCAGAAGTCATGTTATTTTAAACTTCATATTGGCCTCGAAGACAGTTTGCTAACAAGTTTGAGAACAAGAAAGCACCCCCTGCCCCCATCTTATGCTGTAAGCTTTGATTTTGACAAACCAAATTTTGATTTTTTTTTTTTCAGACACTTTGCTGGTACTTCATACAAAGGATTGGCTAATCTGGAAAGGCTTTGGATTTGACTTTTCCTGTTGTTCTCTCCTGGTTTTGCATTCTTCCAGTCCACACATTTTACTTTGACTAGGAGGCTAATGACTCAGTCTTGCCTTGAAAATAGTTCTCGAGGCACTTGAGAAGTTAAAACATTCTCCATCGAGTGCCTTCTAACACTGCCACACACTCAACAGGGCAAACTGCCACTGGGCAATATAAGAGAGGGTAAAATATTCCATGCACAATGCAGGAGGCTAATTCAGATTATTTGGTAAAGAACAACAATCCTGCAGACTGGAGAGGAGTGAGTAGTACAGATAAGATTCTTGCTCTGATGGACTTCATATTTTGAAGGAGAAGACAAGTTGTTAACACATACATATGCAAAAAAGGGTAGGTTTGATGGCCATATGCAGAGAGAAGAGCACTTAGTAAGATGTGTGGGGTGCAGCCTGGGAGCCAGTGTGCTCAGTGTGGTTGTGTGAGTAGCTATTTGATTGAATTTTTGAGGACATGACTTATGTCTGCACTCAGTGTGTATGGGTGCAAGTGGGTGCATGTGTGTGTTGTAGGGGCACAGGCCAAAGGTGATGCTGGCTGTCTTTCTCAATCACTTCTTACCTTCTTTTGTTTTTATCCTTTGTAATTTAAACATTCTGTGTGTGTTTGTGTTAGAGTAGTTATGCATAAATACAAGTGTGGAAGAAGGCCAGAGGCATCAAATCCCCTGAACTTGGGGTTTCAAGCAGTTGTGAGTTACCTGATATAGCTGCTGAGACTTGAACTCAGGACCTCTGAAAGAGCAGTGCATACTCTTAACCTCCGAACCATTTCAACAACCTCTATACCTTTTAGTTTATTGTTTTGGAAAGGCCTCTCACCTAATCTGGAGTTCATTGATTTGGTTAGGTTAGTTGGCCAGAGAACTCTCTGGATCCGCTCATTTCTACCTCTCAGGAAGGGTATGAGAGATGCCTGCCACTGTACCCTGTGCTGAGGATCCAATCTGGGGCTTTTTGGGCTGTGCAGCAAGTACTTCACTCATTGAACCATCTCCTCAGCTTCCTAGCTGAGATTTAAATGGTGAAATACAGGCAGCCACATTAATGAGGGTGTGGGAGTGGTCGGTGGGGGTATGTCCTTTATACAAAAGAACAAGAGGACAACGGCATGGGAAGGGGAGATGTTTGAGGTTACTGTGTTTTGAAGAAAGGTGACAAGGACAGGAAGTGGGAAGCTGACCCTAGGTCTTAGAGATCAAGAGAGCCACTGGAGGGTGTAACAGGGGAAGAGGGAGTAATGTAATTGGATCTGTGTCTTAGAAACATCACACTGGACTTCTCTGTGCATCGAAAGAAGGCATATTCTGCTCATATTAATCCAGGTGAGAAACAGTAGTCGGTGGTGCTAGGCATTTATGGATGATGAGAGAAACAGAGTGCTTTCAGATGTGTTTTAGATGCAAATGGCACAAGAGGTTAACGGACTCAACATTGGAGGGAAGGGAAGAAAGAAATCATGAAATGGAAAGACTTGCTTCCTGTGGAGGATAGTTAGGCAGAGCCTGGAGTGAATACAAGGTCACCACCATAGTATGCATCATCCTCAACAGGGGCTATGACATCTGCTGCTTAGCTCTAGAAACAGGGATGTCTCAGGCATGACAGGAAAAACACCCTTTTTTTGTTCTTGCATCATTTCCTTGCAAACCTCAAGCCAGGAGCAATGTAGAGGCTCATGATTTTTAGCTTAAAAATCAGAAGATCATTACAATGCCCCAAATATACATAAAAAGAGTTAACACGAGCAGGAAGGAGATTTCCCAATACAAGGGTCCCCTTGGAGTTGTTGGGAGACAATCGGTTGGTTGGTAGTATGGTCTAGAATATGTAATAATAGGGACAGAGTGAAGACTGGGAAGTTGGCACAGTCAATAATGAGCTTGCTACACAAGCCTGATGGCTTGAGTTCAAATCCCCAGCTCCTATGTAAAAGCCTGGGTGTAGTGACACATAGCCAATAATCCTAGTTCTGGATAGATGCAGACAGGAGAATTTATGGGGCTTTCTAGGTATCCAACCTAGCAGAATTTGTGATGCATACACAGATAAAGCATAAAAAAAAAAAAAAGGAATACTACTTTCCCCTAATCTCTACAACTGAGTCTCAATTTGATTTTCTCTAAGTGTGTCATGGTTTTGCTGTTTTCCTGAGGAGGGGGTACTGCCCCCTCTCCCTCACTTGTCTGTGCATCAGTTAGATCCTTATAGGTCATGGACAGGCCATGGAGCTGAAGGTTTCGGAAACTTTTGTAAAGGGGCTTGGTTGGATGGTATTGGGATGGAGTCACGGGAGGAGTATTTTGAGTGTTGTGATAATACTTCAAGAGAATAAGGCAGTAGTCTTGTGACCTTGCTTTCCTCAAACCCATGAAATTGTTCTTGAAGTGTGTTTTTGTGCTTCTCCTCTGTGTGGTGGATAGGAAGGTGTTTACTTCAGATTATTCATTATTGCTTGCTGCTGTTATTCAATTATCCTTTCTAGGCCTCTGTGGAAAAACATATTTTTGCCATGTGCATCTTGTCCTTGTGATTTGTGTGCAGCTTAAATGAGTGAAGACTTTACCCAGGTGATGTTTTTAAACCTTCAGAGTATACATTGTTTGAGGCTGTGGATAAAGTTGGCTGTTGTATGAGACGTTAGTCTGTCTCATTTATTGGCTCCATTCTCCCAGGTCCCACCACCTCTAGAATGGTGTCAGGGGTTACATAGAGAGAGCAGACTCTAGGTGCCCAGGCGCTCGGAGACTTGCAGACCTCTTAAGAGCTGATAGATCTATACAACCATAACATGAAAAAAAGTTCTACCAAACCAGGAAGGAGGCCAGAGTCATGGGAGAAAGAAGACGTTCTAGTGCTCACAATTTCCTCCAGAAATGAAGTCCAACAAGGGACAAGCAGAGTAAGGATGCTGCCATGTCTCCTCACCTGCTCTCTGAATAGCAACTAGTATCCCAGCAGAAGTCAGAGGGTCAAGGACCCTGGCTTACCTACACAACAGGGCAGAAGATGGGTTTCAGGGTGAAATTGGATGGTGGTTTATCTCTTAAAGTTCACTTTGGTTACATGGAAGAATATGCTAAGAAAAAAATTTAGAGGAAAAAGGGTTTATTTTGGCTACCGCTGCAAATTGATAGAGTCCAGTATGGCAGGGAAGATCTGGTCACAGGAGCAGGAAGCTGACTTGAGCACACTGTATCCATACTCAAAAAGCAAGAGAGTGAACAGGAAGTAGGGCCGGTCAGTAAGGCGTCAAACCCTACCTTCAGTGTTGTGCCACTTCCAGCAAGTTTTCTACCTCCCTTAGAGGGGACCACTGGTTGGGGGACCAAGTATTCAAACACATAAGCCTATTGAGGACATTTTTCATTTGAACCACAACATTTAAGAAGAGACAAATTCAGTTGCAAACCATGTTGTCAGAGCATGAACATTTCAGAAGAGAATACTGAAAGATGCTCATGGTGGGGACCACTGATGTTTCTCATGCCTCTTCTGGTCCTTTGATGCTAGAGAAATGTCTTAGGAATTAGATCATGAAGGACTTCATGCCAGTGAAGAATGAGAGTGAAGCGAGCTTGACCTAACAAAGAAACAAGAATTGCATGTTGTATTGCTTAATCTTCATCCCAACTTGGGTACAAGGAATGGCATCCATTCTCCTGGTTGCTCCCCTCTCAATCTGAACTGAACTGTGGTTATGAAACAAATCACGGATCTATTCCACAGCCTCTCTGATCTTTTGAAGCTGCACAAAATAAGGCTTAATGAAGGTGGCATGCCTCAGAATGACTTAGAGCTGACAATATGACTACATCAAAAGTCTTTGGATGGCAAGATTTTAATGGCTGAATAATATGCTGGAACAGAGGAGTAATTTCCTCTCGAATGCTAGGATGAATTATTTATGCTTTGACAACATTATGTGTCTCTAAAGCAGCTTTTAGTTATTCGCCACTTCTGGGCTACAGCTGATCCTGCTGCCCATTCTTGTAATTACATTAACCTCTTGACTTTACATGACAAGCTTTTCCTGCAATCTGCGATCAATAGCCCATAACTATACCTCTTTAATAGGGCCATAGTTACACTTCAGTTCAGATACAATTAACTTTTGTCCCCCTTTTTCTTTTTGGTAGGGCATGGGATAAAATGTCTTATTTTAACATCTGGAACAAAGAGACTCATCATGAAAGGGGAAACACACACACAGGGTCATATGAAAAGCAGTGATTGTATTGATAAATAGGCCAGATGAAGATCTAATTCTGAAAGCACCTGGGATTAGAAACACTGAGAGAAGCAGAAGATATCGGAGCTCCAGATTTGTGTGGTAGCTCTGAAATCTCTGCTTCGATATGCTTTATCAGTGCAGTAGGATAAAGGCACACAGTGGACTGGCTCATTTCCTATTCGACCTATACCACTTATTATTGCTCATAAATGTAAAGAGAGAAAGCATAATGTTAAGTGCTAAAACATTTCTCAGGTTAGTCCAACCCTCATCTTTATCAGAAGTCCTTTAGGAATGGGATAGTAAAGCCAGGCTGGCTTCGTCAGGCTGTCTGGGCAGGTTCTCTTATGTCAGTAACTTGACATAGCCACAGGGATTATTTGAACTACAAATATCAGCTAATGCTACACTAGTGTCTGACGCCCTCCTCCAAAGGAAAAAACCCAACTACATATTTTTTTGCCTACCACTGTGTGTATATATGTGTATATGTTCATTTCACTCTACATTATTGTGTGCTTTGTTACACAGATATGTGGCCTATTTTTCATACAGAAAACAGCCTTATGAAGCTTTCTGAGCATTTTATGCTTACATATTTTAGTGCATCATATATATTAAGATATTCAAGAGATGTAGCAGAGGATGGCCTAGTCGGTCATCAATGGAAGGAGAGGCCCTTGGTCCTGTGAAGGTTCTACGCCCCAGTGTAGGGGAATGCCAGGGCCAGGAAGCAGGAGAGGGTAGGTTGGTGAGCGGGAGGGGGGAGAGGGTGAGGGTGAGGGTGAGGGGACATTTTTTTTTTTCCCAGAGGGGAAACCGGGAAAGGAGATATCATTTGAAATGTAAATAAAGAAAATATCTAATAATAAAAAAAAGAACCTCTGTAGTAAAGGCTATAAAATCCAATAAATTCTAATTGTTAGGAAAAAAATAAAATAAAGTAATTCAGAAAAAAAAAGATAGCTGGGTAATGGTGGCGCATGCCTTTAATCCCAGCACTCGAAAGGCAGAGGCAGGTGGATTTCTGAGTTCGAGGCTAGCCTGGTCTACAGAGTGAGATCCAGGACAGCCAGGGCTACACAGAGAAACCCTGTCTCGAAAGAAAGAAAGAAAGAAAGAAAGAAAGAAAGAAAGAAAGAAAGAAAGAGAGAGAGAAAGAGAGAGAGAAAAAGATAAACAAGCATAGACACGCACACTCCTCATGGTTTTCCCTCCACTTGAATGAACTTGCGATTTAGTTAGACTTCAGTTGCTTAAAACTCTATAAGCCGATCACTTTGAGAAACTCAAAGGAAAGCCCACGGAAGTGAAATTAATTCATTTTCTGCTGTAATCCTGTAAAATGAAAAAAAGAGCAAAGCCCGTTCGTTCCTTTCTACCATGCTATATTATCATGGCCATATATCTTAAAACTAATAAAATAAAACTACCTATTACTAATAGCAATAATTTAGGACCCATCCAGTGTTCCTCATAGATAATGCATCTCATTTAACATCACCTTAAGAAATAACCGGTGCCTGCTTAAGTCCTGTCAGCCTGCTCTAATTTTCTTTTATGACACTGTCAGGTTGCTATATTGCAGACAAGTGATCTGTATAATATAAAGTGTGATGCCTATGCATATTACATGATCAGAAAATTAAACATAAAATAACTGTATCTTCTGGGTGTGGAATCTGTGGGAGAGAAGGAGCACATTGTTACTACCAAGAAAAATGAAGACTGGAGAATCTCCTATAGCCCTGAGCTTGAGAAGCCCCCGTTCATAAAGGGATAGAACCATGTTTTCACGACTTTTCTTAATGACATAACAAAAGGAACATGAAGGAAGCAGCTTTGTATTCTGCCTTATAGTTTCATGGATGTCACTGACCAATGGCAGAGAAGCTCTGAAGCTAGGTTGAGCCTTAGTGTAGTGTTAAATACACATATAATCACTCTACACTAACCATGTTATTTGCTTGAAAACAATTTTATTGCATTATCTAAATAGGCACAGTTATAATCCTTATTTACCCAATGGTCCAATTGAATTATTGCATGGTATTGTTTGTAAACGAGAGAATCGGCTTTGAGTGCAAAGAGTTGGAAGGGTCAGGAGAATTGGGCTAGCAACTGGGATTAGTTTAACCTAGTAGAAGTTCTAACAGCTCCTTTGCTCTGGACCTGCTATCCTAGAGAAGCAGACAGTGGCCTCAGAACTGCTTCTTAGAGCATCTGCAGTTCGAAGGATGGAGAAGGTGGGCTGCTAACACCCAAGAACTCTGAATGAGCCCAATGCCCTTCCACTGAGCGTGCCTAAGAACTAGGTGACACTAACGAGACTAATGAGAACAATGAGAAGATCCGCTTCTCTTGGGGGCTGTAAAAGAGTTGTGGATTTTATTGCTTGTAGTTGATGGAAACATAATCCGCTCCAAAGGTAGAGGATGGTGTGATAGATCACTTCGTGGTGTCTTCTGGATTCATCTAAGCTCCCTTTTGTTTAATTCAATGGGGATAGCCAATTGTTCCAAGGATATACTATCTAATAAGGTAGTTAAAGTTTACGCTGTGCATTAAACTCTGGCGATGGTCATTTTTCTTTTTCTTTTTATGGGTGGTCTGTAGGAGCCAGGAGAGTAACAGTCTCCAGACCCATCTTCATGGAACATACACATTACAAAACATTTTGCCTCTCCATTGGGTCTAAATCACGAGGAAACAAGAGCTGGACCCTTTCATGTCGATGAGCCTAAAGGGTTTGGTATCAATCTACAAAAGAACACTTTGCCAAGAGGATTCAGTTTTGTTCAGATCCAATACAGATTCTCCTAAAACATCTGGGTCCGTTTCCAGATGAAAAAAATAATCAGCATGAGCTAATGAAATTGCCAGATGTGACTGCTTGCCAAAATATTGCGATGCTTTTGCTGGCTGCCTAGTACATTAGGGATGTACTTGGTGGGGTGGAAATTCCATCTGATCTTCTCCTTAGATACAAACTGATTTTTTTTT
>JADRCC010165662.1:0-10991 GCA_019843855.1 Hylomyscus alleni
GTGTGTGTGTGTGTGTGTGTGTGTGTGTGTGTGTGTGTGTGTATGTGTGTGTACATGTGTGTTTATATGTATGGAGATCAGAGATCAATCTTAGGTAACATCCAGGAACACTGTCCACCTGTTTTGAGACAGAGTCCGTCATTGGCCTGGAGCTCAACACACTGGTGAGTTCCGGAGATTCTCCTGTCTATACCTCCCCAGTGCTGGGATTACATGCATGGTTCATGGATTTTTGCATGACTTTTTGGTATTGAAAAAATACCAGAGTCTTATGCTTGCAAATGCTTTATAGGCTAAGCCATCTTCCCAGCCCCTAAGTTGGCAAAATACATTTCACCTGCATCAAGGTTCATCTGGGTAAGGTGACTCCTAGGTAAAGGCATTGACAGTGTCTAGTGAGCTTCACACACACACATAAGCCCCTTGCCTGGAGCCTCATTATTGCTTTGGGATTTGAGGGTGTCCTACTCCCAACTTTGCAGGATTGAAGCCCGAGCTCTGGATACAAAGCCTGGGCTCTTCTGTCCAGCGTGACAGGTGGCATGTGAGCTTGGAGCCTCAGCTTTGCAGAGAAATCCAATCCCAGGTCAATTCTGTGGGAAAGGGGTGCTCAGAAAGGACACAAGGGCCTGCCCCTGTGGCTTCCCCAGGGCATGTAAGACTTGGGTACTCCCGTTGTTAGGGTTTCCCTGCCTCAATAACTGACATCACTCCACCCTTAGCTGTGGCAGGTTGCTCTGGGTGTCACCCCTCACACCTCCTCAAGTCCCAGCAGTGGGGTCTGGCAAGCTATCAGGATCTGTCCCGTCTATCTGCTGCACCTGGTGTCAGGTCCCTGGGGATGAAGTGCCAGGCATCCAGACTCCAGACTTCATCTCTCTCAAATGTCACTCAGCAATAAGAAGCCAGTGAACCATTCAGCTGCTGCTCTTCCTTCCAGCCAGCCTGCCTCCATCTTCATGAGATCAGCTGTGCCAGCTATCCTCATCAGGATGGGGCCTACCGACTGTAGACATTCCGGCTTAGAAGGAATGTGTCTTAGGGTTTCTATTGCTATGAAGACACCGTGACCACGGCAACTCTTTTTTTTTTTTTTTTTTTTTTTGGCTTTTCGAGACAGGGTTTCTCTGTATAGCCCTGGCTGTCCTGGAACTCACTCTATAGACCAGGCTGGCCTTGAACTTAGAAATCCGCCTGCCTCTGCCTCCCAAGTGCTAGGATTAAAGGCGTGCACCACCACCACCTGGCAGCAACTCTTATAAAGGAAAGCTGGCTTATAGTTCAGAGAGTTAGTCCCTTATTATCATGACAGGAAGCATGCAGGCAGACATGGTGCTGGAGAGGTAGCTGAGAGAGTTCTACATCCAGGAAGAGAGAGTGACACTGGGCCTGGCTTGAACTTCTGAAACTTCAAAGCCCACCTCCAATGACCCACTTCTTTCAACAAGGCCACACCTACTCCAATAAGGCCACACCCCTCAGTAGTGCCACTCCCTATGAGCCTATGGGAGCCATTTTTATTTAAAACCACCACAGAGGGGGATGAGGGCCACTGGATCTTTGCTTGAATAATTTGGTTACTCCCCCTAGGCAATTCTGCCTTAATAATTGCATGTGCCTTGGTATCTTGGGCAGGAGCTAGAGTATATTGGTCAAGGGAGGCTAGGGAAAGGGGGCTTCATCTGCACAGCTGTGGGGAAGCTACCATCCTTGCTGGGTGAAGACTTTTCAGTGTGATTATCCTGAGATCCTTCATGCTCCTGCCAATAATCTATTCCTTATTCTGTGTCAGTGACCCCAGTTGGTTCCTCGGGGTATACTTTGGTGGACTTCAACTTTGGTTTGTCCTTAGGACCTTAAGAAAGTAGATATTGGGCTGGAGAGATGGCTCAGTGGTTAAGAGCACTAGTGTTCTTCTGAAAGTCCTGAGTTCAAATCCCAGCAACCACATGGTGGTTCACAACCATTCGTAATGAGATCTGACGCCCTCTTCTGGTGTGTCTGAGGACAGCTACTTATATATAACAATAAATAAATCTTAAAAAAAAAAAAGAAAGTAGATATTGTTCACATCTTCCCCTAAGGGAGGAATTTTAACAACACTTGCCCTCAGAAGCCTTGGAGACCCAGCAGCTAAACACTCTGGCCCAGGGAGTGACCGGTATCCCACAGGAGGCATACACCTTGTGCAACTCAAGTTGGCATTTCCAGGATGTTTACTGAAGCTGGGAGCAGGAGGGCATGGGGGTGAATGGCCGTGGGTAAACAGTGAACAAACCCATAGTCCACAAGTAGCTGAGAGAGACATTTCTGGAGTCTTAATGGGGGCCTGGTTTTGTTGTTAATAATTTTCTACACACAAGGACAAATACCTCACTCCTGTTTCTAGAGCTTCTTGAGGAGAGAGGTAGAAACCCTCTCTGTATTTCCCCACTGGTGTCTATAGTTCAGAGGTAGCTCATTGCCAGAGCAACAGAAACACCTTCCTTTTGTTTGTTCTGTCTTGGCCAGGAGGCCTTAAGTGGCTCATGCTGGGCGGCTGTAGGTTTTCTGTCTTGCCTGGGCTGTACCCTCCTTTTATCTGTTCTGTTCTTTTTGAGATGACTTGCTTTTGACAAGGTTTGGGATATGTAGGAGAGTTTAGGTGAAGGGGTTGAGATGTGTATTTCAAAGTGCTGGGGCCACTTGCCCCTGAGGCTGCAACACATGTCATGGCTTCCAGTTTGGCTTTAGGAAGAGGGAGATGGCTTCCTGTGGGTGGAGCTTCATCCTCACTTCATCCTAGGCAGAGTTAATTAGGACACCGAGTTAGCTATTTCTCTTGTTACTGGGACAAACTCCGGACACAAGCAACTGAAGGCCCACAGCGTGAGGATGCAGCGTATCACGGCAGAGAAGGCACGGAGGCAGGAGCATGAGGCCGCTGTTCCACATCACGTCCACAGCCAGGAAGCAGACAGATGAGCACTGGTGTGCAGAAGTCAAGTCCCTTTTCTTCCTCCCAGCCCTATGCTCCCAGAAATAAGACTCAAACTCAAATATATATTTACAAATACCTTGGCCATATTCCTAGGCCTTTCTCTTATTAGGTCATAACTAAAATAACCCACTTATTCTAATAATGTACATTCTGCCATGTAGCTGGTTACCTGTGCTCAGGTGCTATGTGTCTGTCTGGTCACATCTTCCTGGAGAATGTTCCCGCACCTGGCTCTATCTTAGAATTCTTTCTGCCTCCCAGATGTTCTACTTCCCATTTCCTGTCTATTTTAATCTACAGGTGATGGGCAGCCATACAATACACAAGATATTCGCTCAACACTGGTGCTCAGCTCCTTCTCTCATTTCTGTTCAGTGCAGGACCATTAGCCCATGGAACTGTGTTACCAACACTCAGGACGGGTCCACTCATCTCTGTTAACCTAACTGTGAAACTCTCTCACAGCCATGCTAGGTGATTCGAGATTCTGTCAAGCTGACAATATCAACTCTTGCAGACCTGGTTTCACAGGGTGCTGCCCTCCCCAACCTGCTTGTGAGGGCAGACAGGGTCATCTCAGGTCAAAGGAGCCCTCCAGGTTGTCTCCTTCATTTCTCTCTCTTTTCTGGGCCTTCACAGTGGCCAGACAGGGAAAGTAATCATGATATTGTGTGGGGAGCTCTTGGTTGTTCAGTACTGCATTATCTTCATCCCAGCCTGGAGAAGACAGGCTCCATGACACCTTCCATCTTCTGGGGGAATTGAGGGAGGCAGAGAACATTGAATCTGGTAAAGGTCCAATGGTTGGCACGGGGCCAGGCAGCCAACACTTCATCATGAGGAGCCCCCTGCCAGCCTTCATCAGCGCAGGTCATTTCCTGGGGAGACAGGCTGGCTTGCTTTTCAGTTTCTCATTTGAGGGAAGCATTGTGATTCTCAAACTAGGGTCAAGGGGCTTGGAGTCTCTGGGGCCTTTTGGGCCTCCTACGACAGGATTCAGGGGACCAGAGAGTACATCTTTATATCCGTCTACTGATAGTCCTGTCAGGAATAGGAGAGGGCTGGGAATATGGCCTAGTGATAGAGTGCTTGCTTAGCATGGGCAAGGCCTGAGTTAAATTCCCACCACTGGAAAAAGAAAGTGTGGCAGGTACAGCCCAGCGGCACAGTGCACTCAAGGCCTTGAGTTCCATTCTGGTCTTGCCAAAGAGTTAAAAAGGAAATTGTAAAAGAAAAGTTCAAGTATTTATTACTGTATTTTTATAATAGTAATAAAGTTATTAGCTAGTAACAATTATTTCCCACAATATAGTAATTCCAAACAAAGGAAATCTATTTTTTAAAATAAATAAATAAGTAAAATAAAAAAATGTATTATACTTAATAATTTGTGTGTGTGCTCGCGTGCATGCATAAATGCACACATATGGAGGTCAGAGGACAGCTTGCTGGAGTTGATGCTTTGCATTCTACCATGTGGGTCCTGGGGATCAAACTCAGATTATTTTGCTTGGTGGCAGGTACTTTACACTCTGAACTATCTTGTGGACTCAACATAACTGTCATAGTTTTTGTTGTCAATTTGACACACCTGGGAAGAAGAACCATTGATCCAGGAATGACTTTCATCAGATTGGCCTGTGGCAAGTCTATGGGGGATTTTCTTGATTAATGATTATGTGGGGAGGGCCCCGCCCACTGAGGGAGGTACCACACCTGAGCAGGTGGTTCAGGGCTCTATAAGAAAGGAGGCTGACCAAGCTAAGAGGAGCAGGCCAATAAGCAACCTTCCCCCATGGCCTCTGCTTCAGTTCCTGCTTTCAGGTTCCTGCCTTGTTGAGTTGCGGTCCTCACTTAGCTTCATGATGAACTAACAGGTAAGCTGTGAGCTAAATAAACCCTCTAACTCCAAGTTACTGTCAGTCAGTCAGTTTTTATATCACAGCAACAGGAAGCAAACTAGAACACCAAGTGAACAATAAATTCTCGCTATTCAAGAGATACTTGAAATCTGGTTGGGGGCTTTAGAAGGTCACCAAGTGGTCCTATCTGAAGAGAGGGCTCCAGAGTCTAGACTGATGGGGAAAGGAGGGACACTTTCCAGGCTGCAGAATGGAGGAGGCCTGATGGAGCCTCTGGGTGTCTAGAAAATGCAAGCAGAACAACTTGGCAGGTGGGTGTTGCAAGACCACGTAACATCTACCTGCTGTCCCCAGAGTCCCAATGATAAACCAAAGTTCAATTCTACCAGATTTACCCTTGGGAAACCATGAATTTATTAGGTTTATTTACAGGAGCATTGAGGACCCTAAAGCAGCCATGTTGCAGAGTCTGTGCCCAGCATGGATGATGACTTCTGCACAGCTGTAGATGGCTACGTAGATGGTGCCTTCTTCCTAGCCCTTCCAATATCTATCCCTTAGCCCTTCCCTAAGACCCTAAGGCCATGTGCAATATAGAGTAGTAAGAGTAGTAAGCATTTGTAACTGTTGGGCCAACTCTCCAGCCCCAGGTCCTTCTTCATTTTTCTTTAAATTTATTTATTGTATTTTATGCAAAGAACATTTATCTGCATGTATGTATTTGTACTATGTGCATGCCTGTGAGGGCATAAGAGATCATCAGATCCCCTGGAACTAGAGTCATGGATGGTTGTGAGTTACCATGTGGGTGCTGGGAACTGAATCCTGGTCTTCTGGAAGAGTAGCAAGTGCTCCTAACTGCTAAACCATCTCTCTGTCCCTGGGACTTTCTTCTCAAAGCCATAATCATATTATAAATTCAATAGACACATACTTGTGACTGAGGCTTACATAGATTTTCTATCAACATTATGTACCCAATTCCACTCATCTATACCCTTTTATAATCCCACACAATATACCTATTTTTTTTTTTTTTTTTTTTTTTTTTTTTTTTTTTGGTTTTTCGAGACAGGGTTTCTCTGTGTAGCCCTGGCTGTCCTGGAATTCACTCTGTAGACCAGGCTGGCCTGGAACTCAGAAATCCGCCTGCCTCTGCCTCCCAAGTGCTGGGATTAAAGGCATGTGCCACCACCACCTGGCACAATATATTCTTTTGACCACACACCTTCACTTGCAAATATCCACTTCAATGAGTCATTGGTCTGATTCTAGGTCTCTGGCTTCTCTTAAACTATCAATACTGGATACTCACTCTTCTCAAATATCCTGTTTTTGCCCTGTGCCATGGAAGTCCTGCAGCTTTGGAACTATAGGACCAACTCCTTCATGCACTCTAACAGTTTATCAATGATGTTGGGGTGGGCCAACTCAAAATCCTGGATCTGGGCCTGGGTGGTAGCTGAGCTGGTTAGCTTGCTAGCACTCCTATACCCATACCACCAGGGGGAGAGCCCTCCAGCACTGACTTGGGATGGCTCATCGGCATCTCCTTCATCTACATCTCCACATCTCCAGCATTCCTCATAACCAGGATCAGCTCTACTTGCTATCCAGGAGAGGTGCAGGGCCCACTATCCCAAGTGTTGCAGCTGGTGAAGGGCAGGGCCAACTCTCCCACCTGCTATAGGTGGTAAGGGATGAGGGAGGCATCTCTTCCTTGCCCATGCCACAACTGGGAAGACCAAAGGTGAGGCCAGATCTCCCATGCTCGCATCCTCAGGGCTGGCTCACCTGCATCCCTACCACCAGGATCAGCTCTATTGTGCTGCCCAGGTGAGGTGCAGAGCCCACACTCCTGAGTGCTAAAGCTGCTGAGGGGCAGGGCCAGCTCTCCTGCTATCATAACCCTAGTAGACTGCTCCCTTACAATAACCAGGCTCTGCATAGCCCTCTGAAATCAACATGGCCCCAGGTGGCAGTTCAGACTAGGGATATCCACCTGGCCTTTGGTGGTAACAGACCCTGCTGCTGCAAGGCCACAGACTCAGACATTGTCCTTAACAGCAGCACAGGCCAGGACCTCACAGTAGCCTTAGGTGGTATCTAGGGGTCGTCTTGGGCTTGCTCTATCTACTTGGGCCACATGACACTGGGCTACGGCTTGTCTTAGGCACAGTCTGCTTGCCTGGGTCCCATAGCACTAGACTGGCTATCATCTGAGGCTTGCCTGAATACCCACCTTTTTAAAAAATCATATTTGAATCTGTTCTTTGCCAGTTTCACACATGTGCATAATCCATCTAGTCATACCTTCTCACTGTACTTTATCCCCATCCCAGCCCCTTAGTCCCTGCTCCTCAGGATATTTCTCTCCCACCTTCATGTCTTTGGTTTTGTTTGTGGCCCACTGAATTTAAACAGGGTGTCTGTGTGGCTCCAGGCATGGAGCTGTCTGCAGGAGCATGGGAACCCAACAAAGGCCAAAACTCTGAAAACAGTGTCTCCTCTCCTAGCAGCCAGTAGCTGGGGACCCATGAGCTTTTCCCTTCTCCAGTATTTTATTCCATTTTGTTGCCACTTTTGCCTTGCAGACCTCCAGGGGAGGGGAGATAGCAGTGTTGAGAGTAGACATTGGTTGGTCCTGATTCTGGGGGTGGTGTCATCTGTCACTGTGGGCTTGGTTTTGCAATAACCCTATAATGGGCTGAGGAAGTCCATTGGGTGTTGGATCTGGTTAAATGTTTGTTCCACTGCTCTGGAGATGGTAAACTTCCCTTTGCCATTTATTTAATTAGTGTGGTGCATGACACTGACTGAGTCCTGGACATTTCCCTCTTGGGATTGACCTTGCTCTCCAGGCTTCACTGTCCCCTGAAATCTGCTGCTCCTGAATAGCTGGGATCTCCTCAGCTTCTGCAGAGGAGACGACACTGGGCCTGCAGGTTTCTTTTGGGATTGGGTTTGGTACCAGGATGGTACCGGCCTCTGGAGATGAGTTGAAAAGTGTTCATTTCCATTCTGGGGAAGACTGAGGAATCGGCCCGAGTTTTTTTTCAGTGCTTAGCGTTTGCTGAGAAGCCACCTCGGCCTCAGGTTCTCTTTGTAAGACTTTTCAAATTATTGATCCAGTTTCTGCTCATCCGAGACCTGTCCGGATTGTGTCCATCTGAAATTGCTCAGCCTCCCCCCCGCTGCCCACCTCCCCCACATCCGTCCCTTTCCTAGTGTAGTCAGTTTAGAGTACCATTCTTCCTCTTTTCCATCACTGGACATCCTAGACCCCGTGCTTTCCTTCAGTAGACAAAGGTTCGCCTGCTGTCACACTCTTCAGATAAGTACCTTTGCCCTCCTTGATCCTCTGTGGCTCTTCTGATCTCAACTGGATGGGTTTTGCTGCGACTGTATTGTTTCTGTTCCCGCTGCGCTCTTGATCTCCGTTTGCCTTTCTTTTTCTATACCAGTTGGATAGAAAGCTGTGTTGCCACTGAGGTAAGATTTTTCTAGCAGCAATTTTTGATGTTGGGCATTTATCTGTTGCTAGCCAGGCATTCTGCTTCGGAGTTGTGTCCCTGGCCTGGCCTGCGTCTTCCTTTTTGTGTACACAGCCCAGAGCACTGCTGTGGCAAATCCCCCATGTTTTGTTGGAGTGTCAGAGGCAACACAGCTCTGCTTGCAGCACACATCTGTAATCTCAGCACTTAGGAGGTAGATGCAGGAGCAGTCAAGAATTCTAAGTCATTCTCTACTACATGGTGAGTTTGAGGCCAGTCTGTGATACATGAGACCCCAACCTCAAAGCAAGCAAGGGGAGCTGGGGAGATGGCTCAGTGGCTAAGAGCACAGACCACTCTTACAGAGAACCTGGGTTCAGTTCTCAGCACCCACATGGCAGCTCACAACAATAACTCCAGTTTCAGGGGATCTGATGCCCTTTTCTGGCCTCCATGGGTGTGGTGTGCACAGATACATGCAGACAAAACACCCATACACGGAAAATAAAAGTAAATTTAAAAATGTGTTTAAAACCAAGTAAGCAAGCAGACAATCAAAAACTCCCACCTAAATTTGAAATCAAATTTAAATTAAAAATAGAGAGAAACCATTTAATTTCCTCACCAGCACTGCCTACATGATCCAGTTCCATCCAGTTCTTCCACCTTCTTGAAAACAGACAGCACTAATATTTTGTATTTTAGCTGTCCTGGTAGGAGGAGGGTCATGGCTGATTTTACTTAGTGTTTTGGTTGTAGGGACATTTTATCAGTCTATATTCATACTGAGTGATGGGCTTCATTGCCTCATTCACTGGGGTTAACCATACTCTCCCCCCCCCACACACACACCCCTTTCCTCTTCTGCTTTCCATTTTCTTCATTTTCTCAGAGAATCTTTTTAGGGTTCTCTTGTGAGAGAAAAACAAGCCGGTGTCTTTCTAGGCCTGACTTATTTAACTTCACATGGTATCCAGTCACATCTATTTTCTCCTATGAAGGATATTTCATCTTTCATTATGGCTGAATACTACTCCATCATGTATCTGAGAGAGCTGGTCCCATCCCATAGTGTGCGGGTGTCTCTGATGCTGGTTCTGGCTCCAGCCCTAACCTTCCCAGGCGTGGCACTTGCACCTTTGGTGGCTGGGGATGAACAGCCTCATGGGCTTATAGCTGTCTATGTCTTCCTTTGTTAAACATTCCCGTTTCTTTGTTCTGACCTGACTTGTCATGGGGTTTCCCTGATGAGCGTGGAACGCTCTGAGGGTCAAGTGTGTGGTTTGCAAATGTTCAGTGTGGTTTGTGTCTTTGTCCCTTTGTCAGGGCTGTCAGGAGAGGGAGGCTTTGCTCTCCCTGGAGTTCTGCTTAGGCCTTTGCATCACTGCGCTGCGCTGTTTGCAGGAGTTCAAGCAGGTACTGCCTCATCTGCACTCTGAAGAATTCTTCCTAGTTTTGCTGAAAGCTTCATGGTTTCACGAAAGCCCATCAAACATTTTGATAAAATTCTGTTTGACACTTGTTTTTCCTGTGCCTGTGGATATGTAACGTTTCCAGCATTGTTGGCAGTAATTGACCCTATCTCACTGAACTGTCTATGGCCTGGGAACCAGCTGGCGCGTGCGTGCGTGCGTGCGTGCGTGCGTATGTGTGTGCACATGTGTACATTTCTGTAAGCTAATGATCTAACCCAGGGATCCCATTGTGCTAGGCAAGCTAGAGAGCTAGGCTCAGCAGTTAAGAGCACTGGCTGCTCTTGCAGAGGACCTAGGTTTAATTCCCAGCACCCACATGATGGATCACAACTGTGTTTATCTCCAGTTCCAGGGGATCTGATGCCCCCTTTTGACTTCATACACATAAAGTAAAAATAAGCCTTTAAAAATAGATATGTGGTTTCTTTCATCATTGTGTACACCTCCTAGATGTGTTTTTATTGTATTTATTTGTTTTATTGTATTTATTTGTATTGTATTTATTTGTTTTATTGTATTTGCATCAGAGTACACCTCCTAGATGTGTTTTTATTGTATTTATACCTAAGAATTCATTGTTTACATTTATCTGTTTAGTACATATTGGGTGAGATAGGTGTGCATGTGGAAGTAAGAGATCACTCAGGGGGAATCAGTTCTCTCCTTCCATCATGAAGAACCCCGAGGTTGACCTCAGGTCCTGGGATTTGGCAGCAAAGCACCTTTACCTGCTGAGCCATCTTGCTGTCTGTCCCCTTAAGCATTTCTTGTTTTTCTTTTTTGTTTTTTTTTTTTGGAAGAACTGTGTAGCATTGTGTCATTTAGAGGTGGTATTGGTATTTATATACTCATCTTATGTTTTTAGATTTGGTTATTAATTGTACGTGTGTGTTGGTGGTGTGCATGTGGAGGTCAACCTGGGGGAGTCACTCCTCTCTCTCCACCATCCAGGACTCAGGGGTTGAACTCAGGTCCTGAAGTTTGGCAGTAAGCACCCTTCTCTGTTAAGCCATCTTGCTGACTTTGAGTGTTCATCTTAAAATCTGTGATCTCTATGTCTCGATGTATTATTTTTGGAGGATTCTTGATTTTCTAGACTCCTTGTGGTGATCTATAATTAAGAAGCAGGATAGCTTACTTGTAGATAGGTTTTAATTTTTTTTTTTTTTTTTTTTTTTTT
>JADRCC010165663.1:0-16266 GCA_019843855.1 Hylomyscus alleni
AGAGAGAGAGAGAGAGAGAGAGAGAGAGAGAGAGAGAGAACAAGCTAACATTGTAATTAATCAATGTGGGAAAACTAAAAACTTTTGCATTGAGTCTCAGTATAATGCAAAGATGGCAGCTTTCTTTACCTTTTCTCAACACTTCAGCTAAAGTCCCATCTAAAGCAATTGCATTCAGAATAAAGCAAAAATGCCTAGACTAGAAAGGTAGAGTCAAATTATCTGTGTAAATAATGGGATTCTATACATAGAAAACTGTTAAGATTTCTATCAAAGAACATTACAACTAGTAAACTTCAGGATAAAAAATGTCATCACAACCTCTGTAATCGATGATAAATTAGGCAAGAATGAACAAGACAACTTCATGATAACATAACAAGGAATAAAATTTTAGGAATGAATTTAGCTGAAGGTTGATCTATTTGTACCCCAAAACAGGTAAAAGAACAATAGAAGACCCTGAAAAAAGAATTCACGAATAAGTAAGGCGACTTACTGTCATTTCAGGGGAAGTTGGAGGAGTTAGGTGGTGGATAGGTATGGAATTCTCAAAGAAGAAGTAAAATTATTAAGTAAAAATGAATAGTAGCACACAACATCAGTATGTAAAAATTAATTGTTCTTGTGTTCCAGGAATAAAAGAACTGAAATCAAAGTCAGAAAAGCATTTTTTTAAAAAAATATCTAAAATAAAATACGTGCTTAGGGAAAAATTTCGCTAAGTATATGCAAACTGAAATATCCAAAACACTCATGAAAATAACTTATGAAGACTAATTAAATGGAGGGACCATCCTGTATTTATGAATCAGAAGACTCATTACTATTCTTCAAATTTATCTATAGATTTGTTGCTATCTTCATTTAAATATTCATCAGCAATTTGTAGAAGTTGAAAATTTTCCCTCAAATAATTTAATGAACTTCATAATTTGTTTCAGAGCATACGGTATGAGCTTTAAGGTTCACATTTTTTTTGTTGTTGTTACCAGAGTCTAGAAATCAATCATTCCATTTATGGCCACCTGACATTTGAAAAAGACGTCAGGGGAATTAGTGAGGAAAGTAATAATCTCATAGACAAATTGTTTGAGAGAATTGGATATGTTAGCTTGCTGTTACTGTTATTACATACCTATGGTAACCAACTGAAAGGGAGAAAGGATTATTTTTCTCCACAGTTGGGGAGGGTTTTCCTCAAATGCTTTTGAGCCTGTGATGGGCTAGTAGTACTTTGTGGTTCATCTGTATGTCAGAGCAAGGTGCTCACTCAGTGGCCACTGGGAAACAGGAACAGAAAGTCATGGGTTTTGCTGAACAGGACCCTAGTCTTACTACATGGACTTGATTCAGAAATTCTTTTCATTATTTTTAATTTTCCATTATTTTTAGCTTTTCAGTTTGGTCTTTGGGGTTTTTCTGTTACATAACTGAAGAAGAAAAATGTTTTATATTTCAGTTATGAAAGAGAACTTCTGATCTACACTCTTCATTTTCTTTTCTGCTGTTTGTTAAAGGCCACGGTTTTTTCATTATCCTTCTGTACAATACTATGACATCAACACAGTAGTGGTAACTGGTCAATGTTGTTGTCTTTATATGTTATTTTATATTTCCCAAATATCAAAATCATTGCCTTTGCCATAGTGCTCAGCTCTCCACGATTCTTTCTAGTCACCATTGGCAGACTACTTAAATGCACTGGCTGCTATCTTCTGCTTCATGTACTGCTGGGCATTAGATACTCTACAAGTCTAAGACAAACTGTGACTAATCCATTCCCAAAGTTTAAAGGATCCAAAATAAAACCAGGGTACACCATGCACCAGATGCACAAAATAAGATCTCCTTTGTTTCTAAAAGACTTAGTTATTGTCTTAGTCAGGGCTTTCCTGTTGTGTACAGACACCATGACCAAAGTAACTCAGGTTCAGAGGTTGAGTCTATTATCGTCGAGGTGGGAGAATGCCATTGTCCAGGCAGGCATCGTGCTGGAGGAGCTGAAAATTCTACCTCTTCTGAAGGTCTTTAGGAGAAGATTGGCTCCCACATAGTTAGGAGGAGGGTCTCAAAGCCCACCTCCCACAGTGGCATACTTCATCCACTAAGGCCACACATCCAATCAGTGTCAGCCCCTAGGCCAAGCATATTCAAACCACCACAATTATTAATAACATGGGGAATGTATAACAATATTTTTCTGTAAACCTTGTAAATTTAGAATCTTTCCTGTTCTCACAGTATAAAACTCCAAATCAGAAAACCAGTTAGTCAACCAACCAATCCTAAGCCAACATAGTATATTGTTCATAAGTAAAAAGGAATCAGAAGGAAAATTGAGGATGGATATGAATCAAAATTTAGGAGGTAAGACACGTGGCTACTTACCACAGTGATCAAATGTGAAATGTTACTTTATAATTTCATGGGTGTAGCAGAGAAGGATTGATGGGAAGAAGCCTAAAATAAATTTTGTTGAACACAAATCTTGGTTAAGTATGACACCTAGAGGATGCATAAATAGAATTCCTTTGAGTTTTGTTTGTTGTTGGAATTAAGTTGCAATTATGTGGAGAAATTTAGTTAAGATTTTTATTTCAGAATAAGCATTTTATATATTCCTCCATATAATATTTTATTAAAAATTATTTTCTCTATTGCATCATTTATTATATTAATAAAATTATATTAAAACAAATCCTTTTTCCATCAAATAAACAATTTTTATAATTGCCTTAACATATAGATACTAATCACAGAGATTCATTGTCCCACTCATCAAAAGTATTTTATATGCTAATTTCCATATATATGTATATGAATGTACATAGCATCATACAGTAGGGCTATTGATAGCACAAAAGCAATGGACAGTTAAGGTTGCCATATATAGAAAGTGGCATGTTCAGAATTGTGCCATTTCTAAGTATCTTACATTTATCCTCTGTTGGTTTGGAAGACTTTTATAGCCCTGAGTCATTAATACTTGAACAGTTCATGAAAAATAATGAGCGATTGACTTCATGACAGGCTATACAGATGGTCAATTTAATCTGCATCCTTGAGACTTCTCTAGATTGTATTTTGACATTGAACATTTGTGTGTTATTTATATCATTCTAGAAAACAAAGGTTGATATTTCTTACTATCTCTTGCCATTCATCAGGTTTATTGATACAGTTTATTCAAATGAGTAGTAATTTTTTTTCTCACCAGGATGTATATCTGAATGTATACAGTACTTTGTCTTTTCAGAGACCCAAACAATTTTGTCCTCAAGTGCAGTAATGACACTGTTATGAACAGAAATGTGGTACTGGCGGAGACAAATGTTTCTAGGACTGAGTTTCTGTAACACTGTTTAGAGATGTTTCCACTACTTGGGAACATTTGTTTATGTGTAAGTGAAGGATGTGTGTGGGGGTCTCCTAAGCTTGATTTAAGTTTCCAAGAAAAGATAAGAGCCAACCAAGGACAAATTTCTAACACTTTTGCACATGTTATCCTTCTTGTGTGTCTTAAATGACAACAGGTACAGACTTAGAAGTTAGCCTTGATATTAGAACTGTCATGTTTAATCTCTGGAATGGATAAGTAATTATTATACAATTCTGGATGGATGAATAAGAAAATCAAATATTATTATTATTATTATTATTATTATTATTATTATTATTTTGACATTAAGTTATGGAATGTGACATCTGATGGCTTTTAGGAGGTAGGTGGTCAACTTGCTTTGCCTTCTTCTACCCTCTGTATCCTCTTATATAATGAATCTCCACCTGGTGAATTGACTTCGGGCTTAATGAAGAACACTATGAATGGGCGTTAATAACACTGAATCTACAGTTCGAGGTTAAAGAACTTCAGGGACAAGCACTAACTACAACTGAGAAACGCAAACAGAAGGGGAAGAAAGAGGCTTCCTTGCAGAGTGCCATTGTCATGAGAAGTCATTTCTGAGAGGAAAGAACCTAGGAGGCAATGGCAGGTCTTTTTCTTCCTTGACAGCGTGACTATTGAAGGACTTGCTCCTTCAGTGGGGGGGGGGGGGGGTTATACATTCGTTAGGGTCAGCCTTCCTTTGCATCCCTATCAACCTATAATCTTTTGATCATTGTCTATTTTTTCACCAGTGGAGGAACCGTAAGCCACACTGGCTTATCGCCTCTAATCACAAACACAGGGCCAGGGCTCTCTGAGCTTTTAATTCCCTCTTAGAGGCCTAACAGAGTGAAAAGTAAACAAAGACCAAATTTGCAACCGTGAATGCAGCTAATTTCCTCTGATGTCAGAATACTTAAACAGGCAGGACCTGGGAATTATTTGATCAAACCTGCTTTTAATCTAATGCATGCAGAAGGGCTGTGTCTGGAAAGCTCAGCAAAATGACAAGTATCCCCAGGGAGCCTTATGGAAGGTTTCCTCCCTTAGAAACTGTAGCTTCCTCATTTCAGACTCATGGGTTGCTGGATCCTGGGGGGTGAAATCACCAAGAGAAGTTTTTCTGCTTTTTAAATTGTATTGTATGTGGTCTAAGATGGGCAACCACATGACAATAGTTAGCCTTAGCTTTTGGTTGCTGGGGAATTTTTAGTGGTGTTGTTGTTTTGCTTTGTTTTAATTGGCTAACTGCCTTGATACTATTTAAGCGTTACAAGGAAATGAATTAATAATAAAAGACTGTTATTGTGAGTGGGGGAAAAAGGGACAAGGCTTTATCTGACTGCACACATTCTTCTGTTAGTACCAATCTAAGAAAAGAGAACAAAAGATGCAAGCCATGTGGTTCCTTGTTTTGGTTGTGAAAAAGCATTTAAACAAAAGACTTAGAAGATACTGGTCTCAGGAATGAAATTTAAGTAAAAATAGTTATTAACTGGGTGATATCCAGGTACTCTTACTGGGTCATTTGATCTTTAATTTTTATCCCCACCTCTGATACTTACTAGTGTGTTATCAATAGAGATGGGAAGAGAAAGGAATGGAACTTTTATGTACTTCACCATTGAAATAGAATCTTACTGGCAGTGTTTGTACATTCTTACTCATGCAATTAGACAGTGTCGTGCACACTTTTTAAGTACAAAGTCTCCTTCAAAGGCAGTTACTAGACAATGTGTTGACTTTGACACATACTAACCACGGTCACATTGTTACTGAGGATGGGCGGAAGTTAAAAACAAAAATCAAAAAACACGCAAGTAAGTAAGTGCTCAAGTTGCCTTTTAACAGTGTGCCCTGGTCTTATTCCCTTACAAGCTCATAAGTATCGCTCCTCTCATAAAGTAATCCAGAAGGCACGACTTCAGAATAAATGACCAACGCTGGTGCTTTGTGTAAATATGCAGGGAGAATAACACGCCACTAGATCAGCATTTGACTCCTTGGGTGACGATGAATTTCAATGTCAGTTATTCGTCATCCTGAAGTCTGCCCCGTGATGATGCCTTTTATTGGTGTATCCTTGCGAACATATTTCAGCGCACCATGTGCCGGGGAGTTCTCGGGGCGGGCGCGTGGGGTCTGGGTGCTGGCCCTGTGCCCTCGCTGCCCCCCGCCGGTGGTCCCCTCGGGTCCCCGTGGCTCCACTCAGCTCTCTCTCCCCTCCCCTCTTTACAGCTGGCGGCGGGGGCTGCTCCTCTCAGAGCTCTGGGCCGACTCTGTCAGCTGGGGCCCCCTGCGGCCGGCTGTGTCCCTCGCCGCTAGGTCCTGCCAGTCTGCGCGCCATGGCAGCGGCGGCAGCATCCCCGCCAGCATCCCCGCCAGCCAGCGGCGGCGGCGGTGGCGTCCACGGCCGCCGCTGATGCTATTGTTCCCTAGTGTTAGTTGCTCTTTGGCTGCTTTTCATCTGGAGCGAACAATAGGATCCGCGAGAGCTTTGCGTTCTCTACTAGTGGAGAAGGAAAGACCGTCCCCCGCGAGAGAGTGCTGTGGCTCCGGAGGCTGGAGCCGCTGCGGACAGCATGGGGCTGCGAGCCGGGCGCCTGGCGTCCCCGAGCCGGGGCGTCCTGCAGCTGCTGAGGCTGCCACTGCTCCTGCTACTCCTGCTGAGCTCTGGCGCCCGCGGGGCTGCGGCGCAGGGAGACACCGAGGTGCCCACCCTCTATCTATGGAAGACGGGTAAGTGGGACAGAGTTGCCCTTTCCTCTATCTCCGAATCTGGGGCTATGAGTTCCTCAAGGAGCCTCTGTGTTCTCAGCTGGTCCTGTCTAATGCCAGGATCCTCAGGTCAAAAGTATGATTCCCTGCAAGCGAATTAGGTCATGTCCTATGCCATTAGGAAAGAACAACATAACTAAGAGGCAACAGTGAGTCACTGGGTGATTGTTTCTCTCGCAGCTCGACAGTGAATGAGGGCAGCGCTATACTTTCATTACAAAGTGAAGTGTTTTTAAAATCTGGGTTTCCAGTCTTAGACTTTCTAAAATGACCTTCTAGCAGTGAACAGCTAAACAGTTTGCCTTTTTATCCAGTGTTTTGGTAAACAGTATGCTTACTGCTGCGGTGTATGTGTACACACACACACACACACACACACACACACACACACACACACACACGGGAACAGATTTAAATGTATTAAGCATTGCTTCGTGGTGTGTGGGACACTGGGGACAAGCCCTTTGAGGACAGATCTAACGGTAAAAGGCAAAGGGGCTCTCAGGAACTCTTAGGGAAAACCGGACAGTACAATGTGTAACGAGTTATTCAACGTGATCTTTTATGCTGTGGAGTGATTAACGAGGGGATTTAGAAAAACTTTTCCTTCAGGGAAAGAAGTCTTTCGCTTTGTTCTTCGATCAAACAAGAAAAGTAGCAACTCACTGCTCCTCAGACTCTCCCTGCAAAGCGCTGTAGAGGCAGAACCCGCAGGAAAACAACAACCCTAGCGCTCCAGGCTCCCCTCTCGGCCGAGGGTGGGTGGATGCTCTCTGAACTCTAGGAGAGATGGAATTCCTGAGCCTACCGGAAGCTTCTTACACTCACAGGAGAAAAGTGGAAGAGGTATTCTCGTTGCTTATAGGTCAGGATGACTTGAGCTTTCCTGGCGATGCCTAAATATTAAGATAGGAACGAGGTAGAAAGCAAAAGTGTCCAGATCACAGTCGGGGCAGAGAGGGTCTCCTGGCTCAGTCCTCCCACCTCCCTGCGGAGGAGGCAGATCCTCAGCCTTTTACACCAGAATCACACTGATGGTTTAAAGAAGGTTCATACATCCAAGCAACGTAGTGAGCCTCTTAGAGACAAAACACACTTTGCCTCGGAAAATCTCATGATATACACGTGCACTCTTGTCCACGCTCAAGTACAGGCACAGATTAGTCCAAGCAAAGTCCTTCTTGCTAACTTGGTAAGACTTTGAAGATCAGCTGATTGGGTGACTGCAGACAAAAATCAAATTAATTAGCTTGATTTTAAACAAAGAATTGAAAGTGGTTTTTTTTTCTATTCTAAATTTATAGTAATTGGTAGTACTTGGAAGATTAGAAAGAGCTTTTCAGATAAGTACTCGGGAAAACAGAGCTAGGCTAGTTGAAATTTGTACTATCAAAGGAACAGGAGCCAAGTAGAACGTCAGATGGAAAAGAACATAAAGAACATTCTCTGTGCTACCTCTCAGGTGCTAATACATGTCAATATTAATGTCATAGAGGGAACACAAGCCAATTAGACCTTGATTCCAGCACCAGGTTCAGCTTTAGCCTGCTCTAAGAGTAGATGTCCTGACCGTCTACAGTGTGATTGTACTTGCTATTGACAATCCACACATGGTATGATGAAATCGAGTGGGTTATGAGAAACTAACTCATACTTTGTCAAGTGTTGTGTAAATAGAAGCTAGTGGGAGGATGGTGGCACTATGTATTTTACGATGATTCCTTGCAAAATAATAATTTCTTCCTGTGTTTATCCACTGAAAGGAAGGGGGATGTTACTAAATCTAAAATGAGTTGAGAACAGATCTCAAAGGGGCTAGGACGTATATAAAGGAACAGAATACATTGTAACTAAAACATGTGAAGGTGTAGGAGCCGTGTCTATCATTTGATGGGAAGCAAATTTGATTTAAGTGAGGAGAGAGAGACAGAGAGAGGAAAAGGGAGAGAGGGAGAGAAAGAGAGAGAGGGAGAGGGAGAGAGGGAGGGACAAGAAAGGGATGGGAAGAGGAAAGCAGAGAAGCTGAGGACATGTGCTCCAGTGAGAGGCTCTTGCTCTTTCTACTGTTTACAGGAAATATCATGAAAGATGACATCATTAAAGGGGAAGTTTCGCCGGACAAAGATATGGGACAGGAGATTTTACTATCAATGACATACTGCCCACTGTGGTGAAGTCACATGGTGCCTGATTCAACAATAGAGAAGATGATATCTAAAGATCTATGCAGCCATTCAGTATTTCATTTTCATACATACATATGCAAACAGACAAATAATTAGACACCATATATTTGCATACTCAAACACTTATGATTTTCATATACAGACTATATCAGATTTATGACATATAATGGGTGGTATATGATGTGATATGTTACAGTTTTCAGTCTCATCACAACAAAGAGCTGTTAATGATTTACAGTCAGCTTTCACTTCAGTAGAGACTGGATGTGATGTCTCCGTCTTTGCCCTTGACCAACTCAAAACTGAACAATACTTTAAATACACAATAAATGATACATGGCATACCATACTCATGAACGTAATGCAATGAGAGCAGAGACTATGTAGTTGATAAAACAGTTGAGGGTATGCTCAGTAAAGAGTGGCTATTTGTTTTTGATCCTGGCTTTTGCCAAAAGGGTAGTGAGGCATAGAAGGAAGAATATAAAATATGAAGACATACAATAATATTCCTAAATCTTGAAAGTATCAGTGACAGTGAAGCTAAAGCCCGTATACTCAGTGGAAAAATATTTAATATCAATAAAGTCAACCGGGATTTTGAGAAAATTCTAGATGTCTGAGAAATCTTTTAGAACTTAACCTATAAACAACTAGAAGTCATTGGAATCTCTAATAAAATGATATATATATATTTTTGTTGTGAAAGAAGAGAAGAGAATGTAAAGACTGTTGGGCCAAAGAAAAGGAGAAGAGCACTATAGATCTTATAGGAATGCATGGGGGGAGTGTCGTCCAGATGAATGTCATTCGTAAAGGAGTTAGCCAACGACCCATCACTTCAGCACTGAAGAACTGAGTTAGAAGCCTGGCAGTGGTGGCGCATGCCTTTAGTCCCAGCACTTGAGAGGCAGAGGCAGGCAGATTTCTGAGTTCGAGGCCAGCCTGGTCTACAGAGTGGGTTCCAGGACAGCCAGGGCTGTACAGAGAAACCCTGTCTCAAAAAACAAAACCAACCCCCACCCCCAAAAAAACCCCAACCAAACAAACAAATAAACAAAAGAACTAAGTTAGGAGACAAGGAAGAAACACCAGATTTCTCAGTGTTGGGAAGAGCATCCGTTTAATTCAGACACATTGAATTTGAGCTATAATGATCCAATGAATAGACCTAATGTAAAAAAAAAAAAAAATCTAATGATTAGAAGGGAGAGCTAGGCTGAATTGGAGAACTCAGAACTCAGTTATGATTTTCATTTTGTGAGTAGTTTTCTAATGAAAACAAATATTGAAAGGAAAAAAATAGGTCACAAAGAGTATTACATTTTAAGGGGCATGTCAGAAAGTAGTAAAAAAAAGTTGAGAAAGTATTGTCAGAAAAGTTATAAGGAAAATATCTATAGACACTCATTTGGTAGATGTGTATCATTAAATCATAGTGAAAAGTACAAGAAATTTCAAAAAATTTGGGTTATGGGATTATAAAGTATTAGAGATAACATCCAGCTAGATGGAGAATTATTTAATGACTGTTTGCTATTTATACTCTTTCAACTTGTAAAACTGTTCCCATAAAAATTTGATTAATCAAAATCACCTGACAATGCAAAGACAGGAGAACTAACAAGCTGACCAAAATGTGTTGACTGTATAAGATCATCTTGCTCTCACCAAATTAAGACATGGAGGTTTACTCTCAATAAAGTCATAATAAACTCATTAAATGTACTTTTGTAATAATGAAATCATTTTGGAATCTGAGAAACATGGAAAATATTATCCATTATTTAGAACTGGCTTATTTGCAAGAAGAACGTTTCTCACATTAGGTTCATGCTACATAACTATACTGTGACTAATAGTCACAGCATCCCTACAAAATTAATCGCATGAAAATAGTATCTTCATTCTTCAATTAAAAAATAATTATTTTCCTCTTACTGATAGTCACTACATAATTCAAAATAAAAATCACTTGTAATCTCTGTAGAAAATTATGTTTTCTTGGCATCAGTCTAACTTCAGTTATGTAGAAAAGTTGCTTTTGTCTGGACCATGGCTTAGTTTACTTGTAAACCAAAGGCACCAGTGATACTCAGCCCCGATCAGAGTGGGTTGAAAATATTGTATTTCTGTTACCTATGAAAATTATTTCATGTTCCAGAATTTTTTTTATTTTTATCACCACTATGGTTTAACAGCATATATTTTCTAAGATTAAATATAGTGACATTTATAAAGTACTAGTAAAGTACTTGATTCCTTTCAGAAGTTCAGTAGTAAGAATTTTTATTGTTACTATTCTACATAATAAACAACACAATTTTGTAATCCCAGTCAAGTCTGGCAATGTATATGAGCTCTCTTTAAAGCACCTCCTTTTCCTGTAAGTGCACTGTTTATCTTATACGGATAGAGTTAAAATACCATAAGTTATAAGGAATCTATCATTGTAGAATGACATGCACGTGCACTGAGGTCATGTAGAATGTTTTAACTGAGGCTCTACCTGATTATTCTGGTTACTTGAATGCTATGACCTTTTATAATAGAATGACAACTGAAGTTCTGAAGTGGGAAGGTACCTGTGAACTTTTAACAGATATTTAACAGAAAGTGTCCAAATGGGTCCACTAATTAAGGTGCTCCTCATTCTTTATCCTTAGTTCACCTAAAACGGCAGATGTAACATGCAACGATTCCACTGCTGTCATCTAGTTATCTGCTGATATCAATTAAAGGACAAACAAAAGTAAATCCAGAAAGTGAAGCTATGTGGATAGAGGTCTAACTAGTTTATTAAATTGATACTTATTGGAGATCATACAAATGTTCTCAATAACAAGCCCAACGTTATTTGCATGACACAACCTTTTGTACTTCATTTTGTAATGATTCTGAGACACTAATCAAGAGACTGAAAATCTATGTACTTAAAAAGGTGTTCTTTCAGTTTCATGCAGGTATTTTCCCTTCTTCAACTCTCCTCTGATTCCCAAATACATTCTCTGCCAATTTCTTCTTTCCCCTCTTCTCTTCTTCTTCTGCCCATTCTGTTCTTCTTATTTATTCTCACTGCTACCCAGTAAGTTCGACTAGTGCTGCCCATAGGTGCACGGCTGTGAGGTCATTCACTGGAGCATGGACAACCAAATGACTAACCTTTGAAAGAATGATTCTCTCTCTCCCAGCTGCCATCAAGGCCAATCTCTTCTCAGCAAGGAGTGTCACATCCACATTCTTGAAATGCTTTCTGCATAGTATTGCTCCAGCTTTATGTGCTCCTTCGCATCACACGTTGGTAGGCAATTGTTGGAATAAACATTTTGAATCCCCGCAGTTTCCAGTGTACTATGCTCTTCTTTTATGAATATGGGAAATTACATGGAATTTATTATTTCCATTAACTCAGCATCTTTCCATATAGCCATCTATTATTAAAACCCGGTATCAGTGGTCTATATTTGTTACAAAATGTATTACTGACACATCATTCTTAACTAATGTCCATGGTTTCAATTAACAATCACTCTTTGTGTTGTACATTCTATGGATTTAGACATATGCATAAAGATTTACGATATATCATTGTGTTCTTTTATAAGAAAATTTCACTGACATGAATTTCTGTATGTTTAGTTTACTTATTCCTCATTGGCTGTCCCTGAGTCTCTGAGAACCATGGATATCACTGCTTCCATACTTGGAGTTTTTCAGTGTCAAACAGCTGAAATCATGCAATGTGTCGCTTCTGTACACTGGGTTCTTTCCTTTTCAAGATCCATTTATGATTCTCCTAAGTCTTTTCATAGTCTCATAGCTCATTTTAGTAGTGTTTGTATATGCTACAGTTTATCAATTCACCTACTGGAGGATTCTGTGTTTGCTCACAAGTGCTGCTAATTATGACTATAAATATGTTCTCCTGCATCTATGTTTCAACTTATTTGGTTACTAAGGAGCATAATGTTCAGTCATACGTATCAATATATTTATTTTTATAAGAAATTATAAAACTATCCTCCATATATGGCTCAATCGTTTTGCTTTTCTACCTCTAGGTCTGTATGCAGCTCTGTATCTAACTGGCTCTGATATGGTTAAAAGGTCATATAATTGTGGTTAGAAAGAGAATGGGCTCATATATTTGTATGCTTAGTTGCTCTCTAATTGAGAAGATGTTTGGAAGGATTAGGAGATTGGGCCTTGCTGGGCAAGGTGTGTCTGGGAATGAATTGTTTTGAGTTTTCAATAACTTTCAGCAGACCCCACCCCGCGGCCTCCCCCCCCCCAGCTTGAAGCTTAAAAATCAAGATATAAAACTATCATGTACTTCTCCAGTACCATTCTTTGTTGACATACTCCTTGCAATGAGGATAATAGACTATCCATGATGGTTACAGAGTCTACTATCCTCTGAATCCATACTCTCCAAAAGAAATGATTCCTTTATGAGTTGCCTTGGTCACGGTGTCTTTTCCTAGCAGGAGAACAGTTTCTAGGAAAGCTGTGTATCTACTTTTTCTTCTCTTCTAGAAGTCATGAGCTAGAACAACATAGAAGTAAAATGTCCTTTTTGAATTCGTGGGTGTAGTAGCATCCCGTTGTGTTGATGTTGTGGTCAGGTGACTAGAAAACCTAGTACTTAAGGCAGAGAAATGCTTAGATTTCTCCATTGACATGTAGGAGTGAGTACCCACAAGGAATCATTTGAAAAATGACTGGTCAGTGCATATCTTGTGTACATAAATGGAAAAACATGCCCCACTATCAAAGTAGAACATTTAAAGCTATCATAACCTGGATGGAAAACCAAGTACTTTAAGCATCAGAGACAGACATTGATTATACAGATATAATAACTGAGTTAATGCAGACCTTATTCTATACATATTCTTCCTTGGATTATGACGTCATGAGCAATAACAGGATATTTGTGTCTTGTAAATGGATGTTGTTGCATCAGAACAATAATAGTGACTATAGTGACTATTAAACTGCTTTTTTTTGAGATTAATGTAGGCCTAGCTAGCCTTGAACTCACAATGATCCACCTGCCTCTGCCTCCTGATGGTTAGCTCCAGAGTGCTGGGATTGGTGGTGTCAAACACAGCACCTGGCAACTCTACAACACCCAGTATTCCCAAGTGATTTCCCATCCAAGTACTAAGCAGGCCAACCCTTGCTTAGCTTCTGAGATCAGATGAAGATGGAGCACAGTCAGGCTGGTATGATTGTAGACTGGGTTGCACCATTTAAAGGTTAATTTTATTCCCTCTGACAGTATCCAAGAATGTGATAGTAAATGTGACCAACCCACTGTCCCAGATTCTGTCCCTGAAAGTGAAAGACATGAGTGCCGAAGAACGGAATCCATAGCTAGAATGCAGGCGGCACTAATTACTCAAGTAATTATGCACTTACATCCATCCATATTTAATAAAGTGAGATATTTCAGAAGAGAATTTCAGGCCAGGTATATTTGAATTGCTCAAAATTTTAGAGCTATGACTTCTAACCTCCCTTTGCATCTTGTTCTTTAGCTAAAAAAATAGTTATGAATTATTCTCTACTTCTCCACACACTTTAAAAATTATAAGATAAATTTGTTCAGGATTTAAACAGTGCTTGGTAATTACTCATAAAATACTTATCTGCTGCCTGGCAGTAGTCCCAGTGTGAACTGATACTGCCTTCTCAGTGGGAATGAGTCGACAGGCAGTATCTTTCCTTCTTCATTTTGGTTCATCCTGTATGGATCTATGTGTGTCTCCTGAGCCTCAGTAGATCTGATAATACTTCTTTCCTGTCTGTTGCTGGGCCAAAAGTCCAACAGCTTTTAGCAAGATTACGCAGTGTATAAAGGTCTTGTGCCTTGGATGCTCTTCTTTGAGATTGCACACATCCTTGCCATACTGGAAATGCTGGAGGTGTGGCTCTTTAAGTGGGACTGTGCAGTTCCAAACTGATCCAGTGGAGAAACACCTGAGACTATTCTTGGCAAGGTGTTTTCACTCTGTGATGTGTGAAGAGGAAGTGAAGGCTTTGCTTCCCAAAGTGCAATGTGGATATGTGTGCATGCATTTAGGTCACATATAGAATTAGGCTACTTACATACCTCAAACTGGACGGTTTGTTATCTTCCAAGGAAAGCTATTTCATCGCTGCTTGGAGAGGAGCTAGCTATGCAACTGTTTCATGCTCATTAAGAGATATTTACCTATACATTTTCACCCAAACTATATAAAGCATTTTAAATTCATGATAGAATTACAATAAATAATCTAGTATACCATTGCAAGAATATCGATGTATACACACCTGTGTGTTTGTGCCTACATGTATAAATAGAGACATGTCTGAACAAATGCCAACACTTGTGGCTAAATCACCACACCGAAATTAATTATTTATGTGCTGTTAGAAAATTATATCTCCTGAAATGTGGTTTTATATGTGCTATTTATAGTACTAGCTTAAAAAATGTTATTTAATTATTCATACTTTTTGCTAAAATATTAATTGTATGCAATTTTATTTTGATTTTATTTTTAGTGTGCTTTCTGCTTGTTTTTCTACTCAAGCACAAACTCTATAAAAGCACTTACTATACAAGTCCTTAAACCACCTCCCACCAACATATGAGTTCTAATTGAAGATACTTATGTCTAACCATCTTCCTGTGTTTGCCAGCCCAGTGTCTGAGCAATGACTATAAACTGCAGTGCCTGCACATATTTCTAAGAAATACTTTTCTTGTAGTAGTAACTGTCTGCAGTCATATCAACAAACTTCAACTTGTTTATGTCACAAATACTTAACATTGATTACAACATTATGAAGACATCAGTAAGAAACTGAGGTGGAAGAAAGTATCCTGTGCACAGGATCATGCTTTCTAGAGGAGATAGACACTCCAATCATAGAACTAGGTGGGTTTTTTCCTCTTCAGTTTATATTGATAAGGCTCAACTAAGTAGAACTGGGAGGTGTTTAGTTTTTGGCATGCTCAGTACCAGGCACAGTGGAGCAGATTTGAAGACCATGTGAATCTGTCTCTCCTGGAGCTCCCCATTAAGTCTGAATAGCTGTAGAGCACAAATGGAGGCACACTGTATAGAAGACAGTGAGAATCTCACCAAATGAGACATGCAAGGGATATCTTTCCTACAACTCATGCTTGAAAGATACATAGTTTACAAATAGATACAAACTAGAAGAGATAGTGGAGAAGGAGCACTGATAAAGCAAAAAGGAATGTAGGCTAGGAGAGGGCATGCCTGCCTGCAAGGCAGGTACTAAGGAACCTCTAACAGGAGGGCTGCTAGTTCGAAGCCAGACAGGCCTCAGAGAAAGAGACTCTACCTTAAAAACAAGTAAAACTTTTTACAAAGAAGCAAATGAAAGCCAGGGAGATGGCTGAGCAAGTAAAGGATTCTGCTTTCATGACTTTCATCCTTGGCACACGTGATAGTTTGTATATGCTTGGTCCAGGGAGTGGCACTATTAGGAAGTGTGGGCTTGATGGAGTAGGTGTATCACTGTGGGTGTGGGCTTAAGACCCTCACCCTAGCTGCCTGGAAGTTAGTATTGCACTAGCAGCCTTCAGATGAAGATGTAGAACTCTCAGCTCTGCCTGCACCATGACTGCCTGGATGGTAACATGCTTCCTGCCTTGATGATAATGGACTGAACCTCTGAATCTGTAAGCCAGCCCTAAATAAATGTTGTCATTATAAGAGTTGCCTTGGTCATGGTGTCTGTTCACAGCAGTAAAACCCTAACTAAGACAGCACTTCCTTCTCCTCCTCCTTCTCCTTCTTTCTTTCTCTTTCTCTTTCTCTCTCTTTCTCTTTCTTCTTCCCTCCCTTCCTCCTTCCTCCTTCCCTCTCTCTCTCTCTCTCTCTCTCT